>JAODUH010035597.1:0-21653 GCA_027564835.1 Typhlichthys subterraneus
GTGTGAGAGAGAGAGAGAGAGAGAGAGAGAGAGAGAGAGAGAGAGAGAGAGAGAGAGAGAGAGAGAGAGAGAGAGTGGAAGAGAGTGAGAGAGAGAGAGTGGAAGAGAGTGAGAGAGACTGATACATATAATGTCTGATGTTTCCTAGGAATTAACTGACCTCAGTATTTTTTTTAGATTTTGTCACCTGTTTCTGGTGTATGGCCTGCTCTGTCCTTGCCACTGGTGCAGTTTTAAACCATTATCTTAACTTGATTTGGTACATTATCATTGACATTTTGTCAATAGCATTATCAGTTCATGCTCATTGATTGAACTAAAACAAACATCATTATTTAAATAAATGTGAACTAATACATGTACATGCCCCTCACACACACACACACAACAGAATGTTGTTGTCACAGCTTGTGCTTTTGCTGAAAACACAAAAGCGCATGACATGTTTCTAAAATAGAGTCATCCATTTGTAAGCTGATGGTCATTTGTCAGGAGGCTGATGCAATATCAACGTCTTGGCATAGGATTCATTGCAAACATAACCATTGCTTTTCCACTGGGATTTCCATGGGTGGGAAAGGGACAGATGGGATACTACTATCTGCCCCTAAAAGTAAGATGTAGGATGTGTCATTATCAACCTTGTGTTTTCAGCCCAGCTGCTGAATAAGGGAGAGGAATGATTTTACATGTTCTCCCAACACAATGGCTGTATTTTATTTTCTCACTAAGGCTGGTGAATGAGAAGGTAAAGGTCTGAATGGAGGGCTGGCCTTAACTACTCTGGCTCCAACACCATCCCTAATACAGTATTTCTAGTCCTCAGTGCCTCTGTAGAGAAGGTAATCAAAATGACATGGAGGCCATTTTCACAAAATTACCAATAGTCATCAGCTGCAATAATTTGTTTCTGTTATACACACATGTAATAAATATAAAATAGCAATCCTGTTTAGTGGGTTTGAGAGAAATGCTGTAAAGATAATAAAGCAGTAGTGCGCATTATTGGGAGTGACATTTCGACAGATCCTCTAAAGCATACACACGTGCACAATGGTACATCTTGTGTGTGTGTGTGTGTGTTTAAGATACAGTATGCTAATTTGTCAAATTGGAGTTTTGTGAAATATGTTTAAAACAAGAATGATTATGCTAAAAATATGTGATTTTATACAAAGTTTGTGTTGTGGAAACCTTAAAATGTTGTATAGTTCATACATCCATCAATCCATCCATCTTCATCTGTTTATCCAGAGTCGGTTCACAGGGTATAGTTCATACAAAATTGTTTAATTATACCATACTGTATACCTAATGAAGGAATTTTGGAATGCTGTGAGCAATGTGCATTAACAAGCACATAGGTGGACATTGCCATTAGGCAAAGCAGGCAACCTTTTGGGGCCCCCAGCTGACCTCATAGAAAATATTAAGTTATTGTAATTCATACTCTCCCGAAATTATAAAATGACAACATAGCATTTATTATGTCTGTCAAAGCAGCCCTCCCTCTACTCCATAATAATGTGACAATTCCATCTCAGCAGCGCTGCCAGTGACACTGGCTCACTGCGCAGTGCGCAGCTATGAGCTAGCCATGCGTGTCATGTCAGTTTTCAGAGATATAATCTCTCCACCTAGTCCTGGGTCTTCCCCGAAGCCTCTTCCCAGCTGGACGTGCCTGGAACACCTCCCTAGGGAGGCGCCCAGGCGACATCCTTACCAGATACCTGTACCACCTCAACTGGCTCCTTTCGATGCAAAGGAGCAGTGGCTCTACTCTGAGTTCCTCACGGACGGCCGAGCTTCTCACACTATCTCTAAGGGAGACGCCAGCCACCCTTCTGAGAAAACCCATTTTGGCCGCTTGTACTTGTACGTGATCTCATTCTATCGGTCATGACCCACCCTTCATGACCATAGCTGAGGGTAGGAACTAAAATTGCCCAGATATCGAGAGCTTTGCCTTCTGGCTCAGCTCTCTGTTCGTCACAACGGTGTGGTAAAGTAATTGTAATACCACTCCCACTGCGCCGATTCTCCGGCCAATCTCCCGCTCCATAGTCCCCTCACTCGCGAACAAGACCCTGAGGTACTTGAACTCCTTCACTTGGGGTAAGGACTCATTCCCCACCTGGAGTAGGCACTCCATCGGTTTCCAGCTGAGAACCATGGCCTCAGATTTAGCTGTGCTAATCCTCATTCCAGCCACTTCACACTCAGCTGCGAACCGATCCAGTGAGTGCTGGAGGTCACGGACCGATGATGCCACCGGGCCGATCATTTGCAAAAAGCAGTGATGGGATGCCCAGGCCACCGAACCGCAAGCCCTCCCCACCACGACTACGCCTCGATATCATGTCCATGAATATCACAAACAGGATTGGTGACAAGCACAGCCCTGGTGGAGACCAACTCCCACCTGGAATGAGTCCAATTTACTGCCAAGAATCCATACACAGCTCTCGCTTTGGACATACAAGTATTGGATTTCCCTTTAAAGGGACCCCTCACCCCATACTCCCGCAGCACCTTCCACAGCTTCTGCCGGGGAACCCGGTCGTATGCCTTCTCCAGACCTACAAAACCCATGTAGACCGGAAGGTAACTAAGTAAGTAAGTAAAATGTATTTATATAGCACATTTCACAGATAAAAATCACAAAGTGCTTCACAAATGTAGGGGAATACACAGCAATATAAAATACAAGACAGCACATGACACAAATAAATAACCAAACAAATGCACATAAACAAACAGAAATACATGTCAGACCAGCCTCACCCCCCTACAGTCTAACTAAAAGCCTCCTTAAATAAAACAGTTTTCAACTGTTTTTTAAAAGTTTCCACCGAATCCAAGTCTTTCTCCATAGCTTCTCTGAAGCTCTCCCACACCCACTGCTTTGCTTCTGCTACGATGCTGCAGCCCTTTGGGCCCGTTGGTACCTTGCAACCGCCTCTAGAGTCTATCCGGGACAACATATCCCAAAAGGACTCCTTCGTCAGTCAGTGGTCAGGAAAATGGTTCCAGAACCAAGACTGTGCGTAGAGGTAAGCCCCACCATATCGAAATGGTAGAGCTCCACCTCCTGCACAAGTTCTGGCTCCTTCCCCCACAGTGAGGTGACGTTCCACGTCCCCAGAGCCAGCTTCTGCTGCCCTAATCTGGTCCGTCGAGGCTCCTGACCTTCGCTGCCACCCGTTTGACAGCGCACCCAACCCTTACGGTTCCTCCCACGAGTGGTGGGCCCATTTGATGAAGAGGAGGACGGCGCCACGTTGCTTCTTCGGGATGTGCCCAGCTGGGATCTGTGGCAAACCCAGCCACCAGGCGCTCGCCAACGAGCCCTTCCTCTGGGCCTGGCTCCAGACAAGGCCCCAGGCTTCCTCCGGGCAGGGTAACTCTCCTCTTGAATGATCTTCCATAAGGGTCTTCTGAACCATTCTTTGTCTGGCCCCTCCCCTTATACCACTTTGCCTTCAGATACCCTACCAGGAGCACAAGGCTCCAGACAACACATCTCTCAGGATCATAGGGGCACATAAACCTCTCCACCACAATAAGGTGATGGTTCCTGGAGAGGTGATTTGGGGGCATGGGGCCTCCAAATCACTAAATCCGCCCCTGAACAAGCAACATAACAAAACAGAGTTGATTACAGTTTATTTGCAGAGAAGTAAAGAGAGAGAGATACAGAGAGAGAGAGAGAGAGAGAGAGAGCGTGTGTGTGTGGTCTAACAAATGCATTTATTTCTGAAGGAATCGTTTGCCCATCAAAGCAAGACCTCACTCTGTCTCAGAGCATGTTTACAACCCTGAGAGAGTCCATCATTTTGTGGGTGCAAGCTCCAGGAAAGCCTAATGTTATTTGCCTGATGTTGGCTGTAGTATCCATTGCAGCTACTGTACCATATTAAAATCTGGCATTTTTAATCTCTGAGTATGATTGGAGCTTCAATCTGTTGTGAATATGAAATTATTTTTGCAGCAGTAACAAGCATTATTATGCACTGTTTTTGCAGTTTATCTCTCAGTGATTACACGCACAGACACACACATATACAAATAGAGTCACATACGCATTACTTTTTCACCAAAACAACACAAATATTGCAACTTTTATTCTTTCAATTATATTTCGATTCATACAATAATTGTATAATTTATCCACTCAGAGAAATGAAATGAGATTCTCTAGCTTTTGAACACAAGCCAAGATATACTTTTTTCATACAACTAAATAGGCTATTCATTGTGTATTCATATTTCATGGAAGATCAGTGTTGAATTTGTTCCCATGTTTATGTAAAATTTGAATTAATGATGAAACCACAAGCCTGTCCCTCAAAGCCATCTGACTGTAACTGTTGGATATGGTCTTTCAGCAGTCAGCAGATCCAATCTGCTCTATAAAGTACATGCATATGATCTTGTCTGTCACTAGATCACCAGAATCTTACACTAGTTTGGTCACATACACACACACACACATGTACACACATTCATGAAATTAAAGACCAGAGAAGAGTGTGATACGGTATCACTCCACTATATACAGTAGGCATATTAAAAAAAGTTATTTATGTTTACATTTGTATATAAAATTGTATGACCTTTAACGACACCATAATGTCAATCTGTACCCAATTAAACCCAAGGTTGTTCAATGAAGAGGCATTTCATGCAGCATTGATCTATGGGATACAGATCATATGTATTGTGTTTTGTCGGGTTAGGGGTGTGCACAGAATCAGTCAGTATAGTTCTATGCAGTGCGACACACTTTTCCCATAGAGTTGCGGTTGTTGATTGTACTTTAGTCTGTGGAACATTGGTCCACACCATCATGCTGTCATGCTCAATGTGTGAGTATGGTGAGTGGACAGGCCATGCAAGATACATGGCGAGACAGTGGCCCTGAGGATGCCATGCATTCATATTGCCATCAATAACGTCTGTGTTGTCTATATCTTAGGCCTGTCCACACCATAACCCCTCCACCACCACACCATTGTTTCAGTCATCTGCCCTGGTCTCAGCTGAGCTCGCAGGTGAAGATGCTGGATGTGGAGGCCTTGGTGGCTTGGTTACACGTGGTCTTTGGTTTCAAAGCCAATTGGATGTAGTGTCATATTCTCCAGAGCAATATGGAGACAGCTTATATAAATTCATGGACAACACCTCCCTAGACTCTGATCTTAGCTGAACATGCCTCTGTCTTTAAGTTTGCTCCTATTCTCTGTCTCTGTTCAGTGTCTAGTTTTGTCTAATTTCTCCCACCTGGGTATTCCTGTGCCAGCCCTGTAAATGGTCTCCCAGATCTTCCCCATTCCAATCAGCCCTTGTGTAGTCTCTCTTTCCCTTTGTTTACGCTAGTTCATCAAGTCTGATAGCGGGTCTCGTTTTCAACCTTCTCTGAGTGAATCATGCATGTCTGTGTTTCGTCTGTCACTGCACGGAGTACGCCTCTGTCTGTCGCCGCACACATGGAAAGACACGGTAAAGCAAAGCGTAGTGCTACGGCTTTGTTGTTATGAGCGGTGTTCGCACTTTGTTTATGTTTCTATTTACAGAGCCAGGGCTGTGTCGGATGATTTTTTCAACATGCAGAACGGTAAGCTAGCGAAATGCGAGGAGATATTTGGTGAATTTGACTAAATGTGTATTAGCTTACATATAGCTTGCAATAGCTGACTTTACCTTTAATATGCCACACCCAGTCTAGAAACTTATACGCTAGATCGTCTGAAGGCGTCTGGGGGTCAAGTGCCAATATTTTTTGGGTATTTCCATGGTTCCCATACCTTGGCCAATACTTCTGTCTGCTGGACATTGTTTACAGTCTGATTTTCAACTTCAGACGTTAAATGGAGTTGTAGTTGAGTTTGGATAATCTTTAAAACAGGGATCCACGTATGAATGTTAATAAACAGCGAAGTCGTCATCAGACCATAGCCACATTATATATGCAAGATTGCATTTTGGTTAATGTGTTCCGCTTATTTGCTCTCCACACTGACATGATTGGTCAATACTACTACTACAAACAGAGTACAAATGGAAACCAGAGCCCTATTTCAGCAAGCGGGTTGAGTTTGTTAATGTTAATGTTTTCTGTTTCAGAAAGATAACTCAGAGAAAGTTACCATGGTAACTAACTGATGGTAACTGATGGTGAACATTACCTGCTCGCTAGCAGGTTTTCTTTAACAAACGCTGAGTTTCTCTCCTCCCTTCCACTGAGCCTGAAGCCGCTGTCAGACCTTTCTGTAACGCCTTGTCGTGGTGTGGCGAGTGAAAAGGAACAAAAAAGGAAAAAACAAGTATGCCAAACGAGCAACGAGCCACACGGCTCAGCGTTTAATCTGTAACTTCAATAAACTCAACCGCGTACATAAACTCAAAATAAACAGGTGTGCACAGTCACGCACTCTATGAAGAACGTGAAACATGAAACGACGTAACAGCCAGGTAACGTAAACAGGTACAGTATACATCAACATAAAAGGTACATGAAAACAACCTGACCTGGACAATAACCCACACCCCCTCCCCGGAGTCACCGGTCTTTATGCCCTCACGTCCCCACACGGCTGACGGCAATCTGCCTGATCGCACGTGAGGGCGTGAGGCACTGGGGATGTGGACAGTCTCTCCGGCTGTCCTACACCGGCGAGACGACGTAGATGTTACACTTTCCTTCCGAATTAATTTACATTTACATCCGGAAGCAATTTTGAGACCCCGATTAGATAGCTGATATAGCTGATAGCTAAAGGAATAGCTGATTCCCATATCGTAATCAAATGCTAGTTTTTTGTAAAATTTATCGTAACATTATCCACCCTTTTACATTTGTGTTAAACAGTAGGATATTCTACTACGGGTTAAAGCAACTAAAAGTATGGCATGGAGCTGCGACTTAAGCAATAGCTCTGTGACTACATTAGTTTCTTGGAATGGGTTCAAATCCAGCAGGTGGCACTTTTTCAATCCGTTCAACTATTTCATTTACACTCATTCCTTGTCTCTACCTGTAACTGTTCTGTCCAATAAAGAAGAAAAAGTCTATAAAAACAGCTACTGAATGTTTAATAACTGTCGTCAGGGACATCACTGTAGTTTGATAGAACATTATTTTATCATAGGCTATTGTATCAATAAGAAGTAGGCTATAAAATCTAACAATAGGTCATGGTTGGCTAAAATCATATAATCTTACAGGCCTACTGTAGTTTGTGTTATACACTTATTTGACATCTCACTGAGTATTCTCTCAGTATAAAATAATTAGGCCTAAATCCTCTCTGTTCCTATAATCCAACACCAACAAAATAATATACAAAAGCCTAATGGCTTAACTATAAACCCAATACATTTTTAAGGGCTACAGCATGTAGAGAACACATACTGATAGCAAACATTTAAACCATACCATTAAGAGTAGCAATTGTTCAAAATAGAATTTTCTGAAATGGTGCCTTGTCAATAACATCATTCTTGTACAAAGTAAGATAATTATTGTACCATGATACAATACAAAAATACATAATACAATACAATACAATACAAAATATACAACTTAAATTATACTTAAATCACACTAAAGAAAGGGCACTCTTGGGAAGGGGGCAGGGCTTAGTGCAGTCACTACTTTTTATTAGACTTGCTTTTAAGAGAAAGAGATGTTTGCGTGCTCCAATGTATACTTTTCCTAATAGTATTTTCCACAGGTTGAACACAGCATGAACATTTTCTACAGATTATGTTTGTTCATACAGTATGCAGAAATCTGTTTATAGACATGATGTCACGCCTGTCAGGCACAGTGTGTCAGTTTCAGTGTGAATTAAGATAGTTCCATTTGAAATCAAAGTATGGTGGTTCTTCTTCTTCCCTTGTATTTGTGGTCATGATGTATGTCATGAGCACAGATGGTGAGCAGAGCCCTTCACAGGTCCCGGTTTGTAGGCAAGCACGCACCCACGGTGTTTAACACTGTTAACAGACAGCAGCACTCATTTAACTGACCCGTATAAATAGACCAATAGCTAGCAAAGTGAAATTTTAGAAATATATTAGCACATCCTATGTCTGCCAAGTGGCAGACATAGGATGTGCTAATGTATTATGGCTATATTGTATAGGCTATGCTGTATTGCTGTGCGTAATTTAGGTTAGGTTATGCCTATAGTGCTATCCGTAGGGTGGTCTTCCTCCATCGGTTAATTCCACATGGTCAGGGTGATCTTGGCCCTGCATGGTGAACTGCTCACTAACACATATTTAACCACATTTGTGAACAAACTTTGAGAGAAATAAAACATTTTTTTTCTGTCTTTTGTGTCTTATTTGTGTCTTAGATAATTTAATTAATCTCATTAAAAATTGGTTCAAAAGAGTATATTTCTTTATATTTTTGTTGAGTGTATTTTGAATGAAGTTAAATTGTGGTCAATTAAAGTAAAGAAAATTTGTAATGGAACACAATATTGTATTCATACCGACCTCAATATTCCTTAGTGTATGAACACTTTCTATGTGTGAACACAAAAAAATAAAACATATTAGTTTAATTAAACAATTATACAAAGTATACACTTTGCTGCAAACATTTTGGTTATCCATCACATGCAGGGGGAGTAATGTCCTCTAGCTCAACTGCTGTGGGCTCCATGGCATTTCAAGTTATGTTTCTAATGGCTACAGCGTTTCCTACCCTATGGTAGCTATGGTAGGACATCTAAAGGTTTTCATGGGTTTAAAGGGCAAGCATTTCAAAGCCTCTGGCTAATGGCCTGTGATCAATGACATGTAACAATGTGATCATGCTCCGATGACATCATCATTGATTCATTGAGTTGTAACATTGTAAACTCAGTTAACGTTAGTATAGTCAGCGATCACCGCAACCCTAATGGATAAGTGGTCGATGATTGATGGATGGAAAGTCAGCGATTGTAAGATAATACACTTTTTGGCTAATATCTACTCATGGTCCGCTAGCTGTCACATCTGTGAACGTACAATGAAATAAAATCAGGCATTTTTTGATCGAGTTCAAATATCAACTATCAGCATCCCTGACTTCGCCTTATATTAGATTATTGCTAGATTACTGCTTATGTAGTCTAAACCAGAACAAACACACACATACACACTTTCCACAATAATGTGGATTGTCTTTAGCTCTCACACCCATCACAGATGATCATTTGTTTGACTATGATGTTTTGAATGTCATTAAAAGCATTACATGACGTGCTACCAAACGTCGCCATCAGTGGGCGACCATAATGTCCTAAAATGTACAGTATATGGCTACTCTCTTACTCTCTTATAGGCAGTGCCGTGGGACTAATGGGCAAGCATTTCAAAGCCTGTGGCCATTATCAGCTCCCATGCAATGTTGGGTTCTAAGGTTAGCACAGTATTACTCATTATCTTACAATGCTTGTCTTCTGTACAGAACTTCATACAGTACTTTTGTTGTAGCTAAACATGTTTTACACATATCCGCCCACAAGACATAGCAGAGAAGCAATGTCTTTCATTTAATGGTTAGTTGGAGCTACTAGTGATATTCACATACTTTTATATTTCTGCAAAACTCCAGTAGTGACAAAAAAAGCAGAAATATAGAAAATCTTGACAGCAGCAACATAAAAATAGAAAATTTGAAGTAGTGACAGATGCTGTATTTTTTCTTACACTAAGAAAGAGAGCTAATACTTCAAATCCTCTTTTCACTATTTTTCAGTACATAGAAGGTCTGTCAATTAGAGTGAGAGTGATACTGTATACAGTTAGAAGATTAGAAGGTTACTTCATTTCCATTGTATGTAGTCCAATTGTACACAAAAAAGCCATTGATTACATTCAATGTTCCTATATGACTTAATCAGGCCGGTAGATGATAGCACCATTGTGGTTGCTGCAGTACATTGCCTCCCTTCAATGGGAGCAATCCACCGTGGCAGAAAGACAGTTATACAATAGCTGCCAATGATGAAGCATATTTAATGGCACCCACATAAGGTCCCATAGGAGAGAGAGTTCTCCAGAGCCAGGCGTGGGTAGATCTCTGATGATGGCCTGCTTTTGGAACATTTGTCCTTCTCCTGAGTGGATGTTTGTCATATAAAAAATGGAACTAAAAATAAACATTTAATTGACTATTCCTTAGAGACGAAAATAGAACATTTTTAAGAAACGGGGATAGATGATTCGTAGTTTTGACGTCATTTGCTCCAACTGACACCTGACAATGTCTTGTTCTCAAGCTTTCATTAAATAGTTCTTTGTTCGTGAGGGATGTGCATATAATTACACAAAATTAGCCTGGAATTATGACGGTTATGCTGATTTTATTCATAAGTGGGATGTGTGCGCTACTGAGCCAGCTACCCTTCTATATCTGCTTTAAGCAACCACTGGCAGTTGCATGTCAAAAACACTTAAGAGGAAATGAGGCACTTCAGAGATTTAATTATTCTGAATAGAGGTTATAAAACTATTTTAAAAAGTGTGTGCAAGCATGGTCAAGCATGGTCAATATTGTTTTTTTTGTGGGGGGGGGGGGTTGGGGGGGGCGTGGTTGTATATTTGGGAAGCTAGGATTTATAAGACACAAAATTACTAACGTGAGTACATTCATGCTAACCATTAATGACATACTGTGTTTAGTAATCTACAAATGTCATTCTCTGCTGCTCCCAGATATTATATATTTCACTTTGCCTGTATTCTCACTTTGTTATTGGAAAAGGCTTGTGTATATCTACTGTATGTAGACTTTGTTTTTCTAAAACAACTAAATATGGTTTTATTCCATTGTGTTTTTGTAGGTTACACATTATGTGGACATGGTTCACATTAGAGAGGCTATACTAGAGCATAAGAAGATGTTTGATCATCATGTATTCACTGCATCACATTCTACGGTCATCAAAACAGACAAACAGTTGGATCATTCAGCAGACGCTTGAATCCAGTGAGTGCAATTACAAATATAGACGAACAGCTGTAAAATAATGCTCAACCCTAGGATTCTTTACCTGGGGCATGGTCACCCTAACAACTAATACATCCCGTCTCCCCAAATATAACATTTGATTCTAAAGCAGTCCTGACCTCTGTCTCATAGCTCTGACAGTACACAATAACAGTGTCCAACGCCCCAGCAAGTTTACAGTATGGCTGAAGGATTTGTTTCACTTACATGAACCCTATGGGTGAGCTGGAATGATTTAATAGTAGAATTGCCCTGTGCTATTAATAGTATAATCTCCACTTGCTGAGTTATATTAAAATGTCTCCTAAGCATATTTTATGAGAATGTGGACATAGATATGAGGCTGGAAAATTAGCTTTACTTACGGCTACAATCAACGGTTAGCAACGCACATTCATACAATGTTATGCTCTCCATCATGACATACTGTAGAAACGTATCCATAGTGGTTACAGATTTGGGTTCTGGTCAACCATTGTAACTGTATTGCAAAAAGCAAGGACCTGATCTAACATGATAACCTCCATGCCATTATGAAAATACAATATATGAATCACAATCTCACAGTGGTTGAAAACATATTTAAAATAGAATACAAATATTAATATGAAGCCTAAATATTTATCGGATTAACTGAAATAGTTGGAACTATTATATATATTGGTTATGTTGTTATTATTAGTTAAAGAGGACACTGACAGTTATTACCCACAACTGTCCACAATAGCAACATGCAAATGCTTCATGCATGAATCAGAGGTCAAAGGTCTTTCCGGAAGTTGTTGCCACATGTCGGCTGCCGCGCCGCAACCTCTGGGTATCGTGGCCAGAAATAAAATGTGCACTCACCCAGACTGGAGACCAGGCTGTGAATGGATATTTAGCAGATAGCCCTTAAGGATTATACTGAGTTTCTTCAAAGTCTGATAATCCCAATGATTTTATCAATGGAGAAGATTTGTAATGGAAGAAGAGAAGGTCAATCGTGTCCAGGATAAGCATATTAGGGTGAGCAGACAACCAAGCAAGCAAGGAAAGATAGAGATGTGTGTCACTGAAGGAACGGCTTAATTCACACAGAGACCTTCTCCACAATGTCTAATAGCAGCAGTCATTCCAGATGGAGGGCCAATTGATCAGACAGCTGCACAGCAAAGGGTATTTGGTTGTTTGTGATAAGAACCTCACAGGAATACAGTGACTATAAAACATGCTGTGATAAAGGGAGACGATTTTGAGCTTGAGATACAGTATGCCGGACATGGTAGGACATTAATGTCTGAGTAAGACTAAAAGAGGGTCCCTTTTGACCACAAATCACAAATCTACCATCAGCAGAATGTAACTGACAAAAACTATTTGGCTTGACACGGCATGAATGCAGCTCTAATAGGAGCCAATTTCCAAGTCTATCAAGGTATAATAGACCCTTTACTGCTACTGCTACTAAAATTAATAATGGGTCTGTTTGATTTAGGTGTGCCAAAGAACAACCACTGGCAATTAGTCAATAGCATTGGCAGTGCCTGCTAATTAGCACAGCTAAATCACATGTACTCATGCAGCTGTGTATACCGTTTGACACATATCAGTATATAGTATCTGCAGACATGCTGTGTGCCTTTAACCTTGTGGTAGTAAGAATGACAAGGCACACACCCAAGCCTTTGGGAAATGTGTGCATGTGTTTGTGTGTTAGTGTCACTGTGTGTGTGTGTGTGTGTGTGTGTGTGTGTGGTCTAATTCAATTCAATTCTGTTTTTTTTCCCCTTTCTTTCAAACAAATAAGGATGTTATCCTGTTAGAAAGTAGAAGTTGTGCTTGGGGCTTCACTGTGACGTGGTTAAATGTCAGACCCCATCTGCACAGAATGTAATAGAAGGAAAATAGACTGTGTTATCGCTCTCTCTCTGTCTCTCTCTCTCTTTCACTCGCACAACCACAACTACAACACACACACGCAAACACACACACAAACAAACACACACACACAGATACACACACAAATGCAGACAGAGGACCAAAGATGGCAAAAAAATAAATAAAATATGCCTTTCATTTGTCAATGCAGCTTAGACAGAAAATGGAATAAAATCTTTTTGAAGCACTAATGCTGTGAGGATGAGAAACTATTTTCATGCATGTCGGGGATCTCATTTAGTGTACATCTGAAGACAATAGAATGTGCAAAGTATTTCTCTTATCCGTGCTGTTAAAAGCACGTCTGAATGTACAATACACAATCCCCTATTGCCATCTTGTCTCAAGGCTAGCAAGTTTGTCAGAGTTGCCATCCTGCATTGTACAGTCGAATCACAAGTTACAATGTGTTGTTAATGTGTTACAAATGTGTTATTCAAATCTCTCATATACATATATGAGCTATTATAGTGTTTGATGACCTGTTATTCCATCACCTGTGGTAGGATAGTGTACTGTAAATCACTCGGTCGATAAAATCGGTCATATTTTGTAACCCTTTTTTGTCATGCTGTTGTTGTATTGTGTTTGACAAGAGTGAGAAAGACAAAAAGTGAAAGTATTCTTTATAAAATAACAATAATATCTTACTTTCACACTTATGAACATTCATCTATTTATAATGCATTTCATGCTCTGGCTAACGTCCTGTATTATGTAACACACTTCACATAAAATATATTCTGAATAATAGCACAGATTATAAATTGCATTAGATTTTTCCCTGTGTTCATCTCTAAAATAAAACAATCACTATTTGCATTTAATATTACAACATCCTAAACTGAATTGTTGCATTGACCTTCATCTAAACAGAGTCACACAACAGCAACACTACAGTTATTACAAAGTAAGCTACAGTACTTTACAAGTACTATTCCAGACTTTACAACAAAGCAAGAATCAGTGCTTGTGGGTAACACTAAGGCAACATTATCATTGCATTAAACAATATTATGAATCACATTTTACACAGTTACCGGTATATCCTAAAATAATTTTTTAGTATAAAATTATAATTTAATTGATGGCAGTTGGCCTAAAGAAGATGCAACACTGTGTACGTCTCTTAAACCAATATGTGTTAAAGGGATACTCAATCGTATCATAGAACATCTAATATTCACATGGTCACGCTCTTGCTTGTTTCAACCAATCAGTGTTGTAACGGATTCATGCTCTGACAGGAGTGTCCCCTCAGGCACACATGCACGAACACACACACACACACTGTTCCCAAATAAGATTGGGTATCTTTTCAGGGTGTCCCTTCAACATGCACACACGGTACTGTTTGTAGCAACAATGCTGTTTTACATATCTTCTCCAGGGTGTATAAAACATGTTGTTTTTTTAGTCCAGGGATACTGGATGGAAAAAACACACACAAACAACTCACAAAGAAAGAGGATGACATGATCAGTATAGAGTAAAGATAGCCTTATCGTTGGTCACAATCTCAGGTGGGCAGGATGCAATCTGCTGCATTGCTGGACAAACTGCATGCTCTGGTTGACTGGCCACATTCATTATATGTTTGATGTCATGCACTTGTAAGAGTGGGTTTAGACATGTTTATGGTATGTCCCTATAGGACTTTTACCTTGTCAGATGAATACATGTGTTCATGCCAGCTCATCTTCTCCCTGTTTCCCTGCTCTACATCTCCACTTGAAGCTTGTGCTCTTCGGCGTAGCGGCCAGTTCCAGAGGAGTCAAGGACTGGTGGAATATTACCATCAGGCAGGCAGCCTCATTCCTCTGTCACTTTCAGCCTCTCCCAATCTTTATGTATGTATCTCAGCCAGTGCTTGGGATGAAATGAGGGAGAGACGGACAAAGAGATAGAGAGAGTGTGTGTGTGGGGGGGAGTACACAGAATGTGCCAAATTGAGCTTGTATACAGTAACCTACCTGTTTGTGCTGACCCTTAAGCAAGTTTTGTGCACACATACTGTACACACAAATGAACATTTCATGTAAGACATTCCACATTGACCCTGTAAACCCGTTAACTTAGTATTACACATATTTATATACAACAATAAAAACTGTAACATCCATTTGTGAAATCCGATAATGAAAACGGACCACATGCAAGGATTATTGACGTGTATTGACGGTGACAATCTGAGGTCATCATGACCATTTTTTAATATATTAAAAGCAGGTCAGGTCAGCCATTCTCGAGAATGCTTGCTAACTTTGAACTCAAATTAAAAC
Organism: Typhlichthys subterraneus; assembly: GCA_027564835.1. Taxonomy (NCBI): domain Eukaryota; kingdom Metazoa; phylum Chordata; class Actinopteri; order Percopsiformes; family Amblyopsidae; genus Typhlichthys; species Typhlichthys subterraneus. Next base: position 15,220 of record JAODUH010035597.1, read on the forward strand.
AAAAACACCTCTCCCTTCAATGCCATAGGGTGCTCCCTCAGAAGCTGCGCCCCACACATTGGAAAGGCTTGAATATTGTTGTTGTTTGCGGTGTTCATCACTTTGTTTGTGTTCCTATTCCTATTATTCCTGTGTAGAAGTACCTGAATATGTTTTTCAGCACGCACAGAGAATGAAAAGCTAGCAGACTGCGATGAGATATTTGGTGAATTTGACAAAAAGTGCATTAGCTTACAAGCTAACTATACATTTAAACTAACTATAACTAAATATTAGATTTACAGTGTAATGTGTTCATTGAAATGCCTCCATTACTGTTTGTTGGATTGTTAGAAGCCCTACCATGCCATTGTAATATGCTTCTGCTTCTGCATACCTACAATACGTGTACATTTACATTCAATACGTGTACACAGCACAAGTACAACAAAATGTGCATTGCAAAACATTCAAATGCCCATAACAATGCATAAAGCAGTACAGCCATTAGAATAATGCAGTGTTTCCAAACTGTCTTTGTAGTTTGCTGGGGTGATGCTAAAATACCATTCCCCGGCAAATCTATATGAAGACATCAGTATACAGAATCACTTCATAGCTCAAAATAAGTTCTGCAGTTGCTGTTAAAAGAGTCTATTATAAAGGTTTCATTTCAGAAGAAGGTCCCCTTAGTGCCCTTGCACAGGATCTTCTTAAATGCCTTTCTGAAGTCCTTGTTAAAGATGGTGTAAATGACAGGGTTGAGGCAGGAATTGCAATAGCCTATCCAGAAGAAGAACTTGAACAGAGGATCGGGGATGCTGCAAGTTATGGGGCACACCGCCTTCAGTATGTATGAGAAGAAGAAAGGGAACCAACACACCACAAAAACTCCCATCACCACAGCTAAGACGAAGGTAAAACGCTTTTCCCGCTTCAGCGCGGCCTTGCGTCGAGACGTGGCTGCTGTCTGGGGCTCAGGTGCCCCCTCGGACACCAGCTTGGTTCCGGTGGACGTGGCCAGGGTGTTTTTGTACCTCCGCGCCAAACTCAGAACGTGAACCTTGAAGCCTTTGGAATCAGACGGTTCCAGTGTGTTAGCATCCGCTTGCTCACGGCTAGTAGCATCGCCTTGACACGCCTTCTCCAACTCAGCCTCTGAGCCTGAGCTGGAGCTGTCATTATTGGGGCCATTCGTCTGAGCCTCCCTCTCTAGGTCAGGCTGCTCCTTAGATTCCACTGGGTCCAAATTCACGTGCTCCCGACTAGAGGAGGTTATGTGGACGACGGCGGAAGAGGTTGGAGGTTGAGTTTCCAGGCTTGGTGGAATATGAACATCTGATGGGGATGGATCTAAACCAGGCATATTATTTTCCAAAATGTCTGTCTGATGGGGAGCAGCTTCCTCGCCCTGCTGTGTGCGCTGCTTGGCATGGCTGGCGGCGGGCATGGCGGCTGTGGCCTGGGCGCATTTCTCTCCTGGCGGGCAGCGGGTGTGGCGCTTGGCGATCTGATATATCCTGACGTACACCAGGATCATGATGACGCACGGCGCGAAGAAGGAGCCCACTGTAGAGTACAGGATGTACCAGCGCTCGCTGTTGAGCTCGCACACCTCCGCGCCTCGCTCGCTTTTGTCCAGCGACAGGAGCGGCGGGAAGGAGATCACCGCGGCGATCAGCCACACCACCACGATGGCCGCCTTGATGCGTAACGGGGTGCGCTTGGCGCCGTACGACACGGGCCTCGAGATGGACAGGTAGCGGTCCAGGGAGATGGCGCAGAGGTGGACGATGGACGAGGTGCAGAAAAGGACGTCCAGCGCCAGGTAGATCTCACACCAGACGGATCGGAACGCCCAGTAGCCCTGGAGCTCATTAGCCAATGAGAAAGGGATAATGAGTGTGGCCACGAGAATATCGGCAGCAGCTAACGACACCAGGAAGAGGTTCTGGGGTCCTCTGAGGGAGCGTGACGTCAGCACGGCTATGATGACCAGAATGTTGCCCACGATAGTCAGGATCATCATGAAGGTGATGGCGACGGCGAAGGCTGCTGTTGCTTGAGGGGAGTATGGGGGAGTTCTGATGGAGCTGTGGTTGCATGGTGCGGAGCCCGTGGTGCTGCTGATGTTGTTAGTGATGAAGAGGTCTTCCATGGTGATGGTGAAGACAAAGATCACTTTATCAGCGTCTCTGGTGGGGAAGGGAAGTCTGTATGGATTATATGGTTTAGGTTGCTACCGTAAAAATCCGAAAATGTGTCGGGTGAAAAAAGTGATTGAGGTGCTGCTAGGATGGTGGAGCGCCATGGTCGATCAAGCTGAAGTGATGCTGCTCATTTCACATTGGTTTGGAGTGCTATAAGACAACTTCGGTATAGCAATTGATCAGATGAAATCACTTGAAAAAATATGAAAAAACACCCGGTGTGATCGTGCCTTTACTCTTACCACACCACCCACTAAACATGCTAAAAACAAATGACTTAACGAGTAAATACTTATTTAATAACAGTTGCCTACCTACTTGAAAAGGCGTGGTAGAACCTCCACTACAGCAACGGACATTAGACTACCGCATGATTCAGATACACTAAACAACCATTTGACCATCCCACATAGTATTTTCACGCTTTCTATTAATGTGAGCTGCGGAACGCTCAGAAAGTCTCCTCGAAGGCGTGCAGATTTCCAGAGGTTCGTCCGGGCAGAGGTAAGGTTACTAAGCGTGGACCCGAGGCAGAAAGTCCGCAGCTCAGGTCTAAAAATCTGTTACACACGCTCATATAGTAGCCAACTTCAAAGTTTCCAATAGCAGACAGTCCGTTTAAAAATTCCACAGAGCAGAGAACAAATAGAAAATCTTTCATAACAATAAATCGTTTAGTTCACCTTTTTGGCGTGTGTTCGCTCGCACACAGACGCACACGTGTGCGTCCTCTGGTAACGACACCGAACTCCTGTAGGCTAAATTATTCTTTATTTTACCAAATGCAGCAATTGCATTGGTCATCGTACTGTCCTGGCTGGCTTTGGGGGCTTTTCTCTCATATGAGATATTTGCCAATGCCGTGCGTAAACGCAATTATCTGCGTCACACACTTAACCAAGATGTGGTATCTAGATCCCACGCCGCGCTCGTTTTAATTTACCTCGCAATATTGTTTCGTTTGCTTGTTGTACAGTATTCTTAATGCAGAGGCTTTGGCAAAGTTAACCTAAAAGCTTTAGAAGACAAATCAAAAATATACCATATACGCTTTTTTGTTACTAAACTAAATATAGCCTAACTGATTACCTAACTGATATTTAGGAGGTACTGATAGTCATTACATTTTAATTATTAAATATTATTTGAGCATGTGTGAATTATTGAATATATATGAATATGGTTATGAACATCCTGCAAAATTCACTTTAACTTTATAATTAAATAATTCGACTGTAGATACTGCTGCTTTTAATTAAAATGTAACAATTTTCACACTATCCCTTTTAGAATGTTTCCATAGCTACTAATGGGTTTTGGGAAACTATTAGGCTTCCACTATCATGTTCAAGACTCATAGTTCATATTAATGCATGCAGGTGCAGTCCTCTGTGGTTATGGGCAGAAATAAAATAGCGAAAACCAGGATTAATAAAACCCTCAGTTAGTTGAACATATTTTATATACAACATTTAAATAATATATAGTTTTACCATACCCGTAGATGTTTCACCTGTTAATAAGTTCCTAGCTACTACATAGAACTTTATCTCAAACAATCACTATGTTTACAATCAGACAGAAACTGAAATGTATGACGTATGCTGATGTCGACATCTTGGTGAAAATGTAGCCGCTAATTGGCTTTATTATTTTTTAATCGAGTGACAAACGCTTTTGTATTGAGTGGTTCCAGACTTACTCATGGCTGTGAAATTAAATTGAAGCTTGCGAGCTAAGAATGCATAATTAGCCTTAAGAAGCGAGGCTAGATATCCATAATTAACTTTGAGAAACACCCAAATTATAGGAGTTATTTATTAATTATTATGGTAACATTTGCAGCATTTGGCATGACACTGTTCCTGCCGATTTATATTTCATGTTTTTTCAGTATACTGTGAGTTCATTAACTCCTCCCCATCCACTTCCACTTAACCTCGAACACCTTCAGAAAATAATTACATCTGTACTGAGTGTGTGTGTGTGTGTGCGTGTGTGTGTGTGTGTGTGTGTTAAAGAACGCTATTGTGCTCTTGGTTGACAGGAACAGTGAACTAGATAAAGCGAAGTATGTACAGTAGGCTGTGTCAGAATGAATGAATGTGGGAGAGAGGGAGAGAAATAGAGAGAGATGTGAGAAAATTAAAAAAGTGTGTGTGTATGTGCATGTGTTAAAGACACACATGCTCAACCAATTATGCTAACCAGCATGCACACCCATACATGCATACACATGCAGGAGGCCTTGTGTCCTAATCTACATTTACATGTAGGCCTATTGCATTTAGCTTTTTCCAAAGCAACATACAAGTAGGTGTAATACCCGTGCAGTTGGACAGGCCATCAGCAACATTCTATCAGAATAACTACAGAATTTGGCTAAATACAATATCAATATCATTTTATCTTCATAAATTGCTAAAAGCCTAAATAATGTGTGTGAGTTAGGAACTCCGGTGAGGAGAAATGCTGTCAAAAGCTGCAGTTCATCGAATGGCCGCTTAAGGCTGCCTGCAAAAGAGAGTCAATCCCCTACTCCCCATACAATTTCAGTTTACAGCAAAAAACATGCTTACAGGCTGGTTCAAAAAACAGTTTTGGTCTGTACAGCTATTGTCCTTGTTCATGACAACTGTAGAGGGGGGTGCACAGCACTGTTCCCTTCCCGTTCTTATGAGTGACGTCACAGAGGGTTTGTCCATACAATCTACAATAAGAGCGGAAAGGAAGACACCATCCACAATCTAATTGATGTCAATCAATTAGATTGATGTGTGTCTGTCCATCAAGCCCTGGATAGACATAAACAGCTAGTGTGTGTTCAGAGCAAAACTTTGTAGGGTCAGCTTCCACTCCTCCCTCACATCTTTCCTTCATTCACTACATCTTCTAAACCATAAGCATCCATCCATCCATCTTCTCCCGCTTATCCGGAGTCGGGTCGTGGGGGCAGCAGCTCCAGCAGGGGACCCCAAACTTCCATTTCCCGAGCCACAGTAGTAAGCTCTGACTGGGGGATCCCGAGGTGTGACCAGGCCATTGTGGAGATATAATCTCTCCACCTAGTCCTGGGCCTCCTCCCAGCTGGACGTGCCTGGAACACCTCCCAAGGGAGGCCCCATGGGGCATCCTTACCAGATGCCCGTACCACCTCAACTGGCTCATTTCGATGCAAAGGAGCAGCGGCTCTACTCCGAGTTCCTCATGGATAGCTGAGCTTCTCACCATATATCTAAGGGAGAAACCAGCCACCCTTCTGAGAAAACCAATTTCGGCCACTTGTACCCGTGATCTTGTTCTTTCGGTCATGACCCACCCTTCATGACCATAGGTGAGGGTAAGAACGCAAATTGCCTGGTAACAAGAGCTTTGCCTTCTGGCTCAGCTCTTTTCGTCACAGCGGTGCGGTAAAGTGATTGCGATACACCTTCCGCTGCTCAGATTCTCTGGCCAATCTCCCACCCCAATGTCCCCTCACTCGCAAACAAAACCCAGAGGCACTTGAACTCCTTCACTTAAGGACTCATTCCCTATCCGGAGCAGGCACTCCTTCCTGCTGAGAACCATGGCCTCAGATTTATATACATAAGCATACAGTGTATAATTATATCCTTAGGAACACATACACACAACACGCAACAAAAGTAACAACGAAGGTAAATGTGTTGCATATGTGCCTCCATCTGCTACCTTTGGTTTTAGGACATCTATAGAGTTTTATTCAGGATTATTAAACATGTTATATTGTAGCATAATGTCTCCCATATTGTTTTATTCAGGACTAATAGATGTGCTTAAATAGGTTAAATGGAATACCCCTCTGTGACTCTGCATGGGAATCCCTGCTACCCATAATAGTAGCCAGAACTTCAGATTTTGGCACTTTGCATTTGATTAATTTCTCAGCACCGGAGGTTCCCACTTGGACACGGTAAGCGGCCTTGTCTCCTCTAGGTCTCTGGTACTTGTCCCATAGAGTTCTATTGAGGATTCGTTGAGCGGTCCGTCTCCTCTATATACAGTCTGACTCTTGTCCCTGTACACCATCATCTGCACATGTACAGGCCCGGGGTGGGTAATCGGGAGAATCTGGAGAATTCCCGGTGGGCCGCTTGGCTTTTGGGCCGCTCTGGAACTTTTTTTTTTTTTTTTACATTTGTCACGTTAGTCCAGGGTTCCCCAATCCTGGTCCTAGAGGGCCGCAGCCCTGCATGTTTTAGATGTCTCCCTGCTCCAACACAG
>JAODUH010035608.1:0-21652 GCA_027564835.1 Typhlichthys subterraneus
GGAGGGTGTTAATTGTCAAGCTAACATATGCTCTGCTAGTGCCAGGGTCACCTGGGGTGAACCCTAATTGGTTGTAGGAATGAGACAATATCTTTAAATAGTTAATAGTTTATAACAAACATTACTCATGATAATTCTATTGTGGTGAATTTCCAGAATCGAATATTGGCAAATATCCTCAATTACTCACATAAGTATGTGAGTAATGGTGGGGTGGGGGGGAGCTGTCTAGTGTATTGATTTCCTTATTTATGTATTTATTTATTTAATCACCCATTGTATCCCCCATATAAAAGGATTCATTTGGACTATGAACAAAACTAAAAGAAGCACACACAAAATATATAGTATGTGTGATATGATACAATAAAAACATCTGTTTCTCCACAGAATGTAAGAAGGTGATTCCAGTACGTTTTAGTTCCATTTTAAGAGTTACGATTATCTGCATAATATCGCGATAACGTTGGCCAGGATAATCCTGCATTTTTCATATTGTCCCATGCCTACCAATGTGGACGTTCACCAAGATGTTTCCAAGTCCACAGACATTAATAGCACAAATCAATCAAAACACACTGAATCAATCAGACATAAATCACACGTGTCAATCAAACAGGCCAGCCCAGGGAAGCATGTTAAGCCCCTCCCACAGGCCCTGACTTTGTTGTTCAGGCTGACGTGAACTTTAGAAGGCCCCTTGATTGAAGGGGGGGTGTATCGTGGGCTAAGAGGGGGACAGTGGAGAATCTCGGGGTCGCTGGGTAATTTGTCTTCACAAGTGTGTGTGTGTGTGTGTGTGTGTGTGTGTGTGTGTTTCTGTGTTTGCGCATCTGTGTGTGTGTGTGTGTTTGTGTGTGTGTGTGTGTGTGTGTGTGTGTGTGTGTGTGTGTGTGTGTGTGTGTGCGCACGTCTGTGTGTCTCTGTGTGTGTACGTGTGCGTGCGTCTGTGTGTGTCTCTGTGTGTCGTCTGCACATTTAGGTGCGGGGATTAGGAAAGGGGGCCGGGTGACCTCTGACCCAGGCGAGGGGGTTGGGGTCACACATCCCCGCCTGACTTCCTCCGTGTGCCCATCCGTCCATGATACCACGTTGCCATGGCTACCCCCGGGACTATGATGGCTGAGGGATTACCCTGTGGCTTATAGGGGGTTTATGGGTTAGAGGTTCTATTCCCTGTGTGGAGCAAGGCACTATCACTGCCAGGGTTAGAGGTTCTTCTCTCTGCCAGGACCTCAGACCCCTAGACCCCCAGACCCTAAACCAGGCCCAGCTGAAGTGTGTACTCACTGATGCGACAGTCGGGTCCAGCGAAGCCGGGCGCACACTCACAGCGGAACCAGTTGACACCATCTACACAGATCCCTCCGTTGTAGCTGAGGGGGATGGATGGGGGGGTTAGATGGTGGTTAGACAGGAATGTGTGTGTGTGTGCGCGCGTTGAGGTGTGCGTGCGCTGAGGTGTTCGTGTCGAAGGCTCAATTCAGCTCATCAATACAAGCTAGCACCTTTCAGATGCTAATATCCAGGCCCCCCCACCCCCTGTCACCCCAGGTCGCCAGTCAAGAAAGAGAGTGGCCCCTCCCCCAGAGAACCCATTCACCATCTGAGCCCCCTGCCCCCACAAAGATGTCCGTTTCAGGCTTGGTTTAGGGACACCCCCCATGTCGTGTGTATGTGTGCGTGTGTGTGTGCGTGTGCGCGTACATACCATGGATGAGGGTTGCAGTCATCGGTATCTGTCGGGAGAAGCACAGAGAGGGAGGGGTTACCAAGGCAACACAGCTGGCCTGATGGAGTAACATCTCAACAGCTTCACTAGATATGGTTGTTGCTACACGTTAACCCCGGAGCAACCGTGATGTAACAAGACAAGACCGTTTATTCTTCTAGAAAGAATTACATTGCATTTAGTTTCCATGCCGTCACAAAAATGTACTTGGCCCTCCTGAATGCTGGGTTAGGCAGCAGTTCCCAGAGCGGGGAAACAAAATGCCCTTTTGAGTTATTTTGTGTTCATTGAATAATTAAATAGTGTGTGTATGTGTGCGTGCGTGTGTCATAACTCCACATATCCACAGACAGACAGACAGACAGAGGTACTGACTGTGGCTACAGGTGGGTCCCTCCCAGCCCTCCTTGCAGATGCAGGTGAAGGCGTCCCCCCCGCCCACACAGGTGCCCCCGTTGGAGCAGGGGCTGGAGGCACAGCTGCTGTTCTTGGCTGTGGACAGCAGAGGGCGCACCGGGTTATAGCAGAGCTGCATAGGTCATGTGTTGCCTTTCCTATAGACCATCACTTACCCATCAATTACCAATTACCATGCCCTACATCTGTGAGCGCTCTGGGCTAGTTAGCTGTGGTCTTTATTGCTAGCATGCTAGGCTAGGTTAAAACATGTCTGTATTTCTAGCGTGCTAGGCTAGGTTAAAACAGGTCTATTCCTAGCATGCTAGGCTAATACAGGTCTTTATTCCTAGCGTGCTACGCTAGGCTAATACAGGTCTTTATTCCTAGCATGCTAGGCTAATACAGGTCTTTATTCCTAGCGTGCTAGGCTAGGCTAATACAGGTATTTATTCCTAGCGTGCTAGGCTAGGTTAAAACAGGTATTTATTCCTAGCGTGCTAGGCTAGGTTAAAATAGGTCTTTATTCCTAGCGTGCTAGGCTAGGTTAATACACATCTTTATTCTTAGAGTACTAGGCTAGGTTGCCGTGGTATTCATTCATTGGTCTCACCCGTGTTGCAGGTGTTCCCACCCCACCCGGGGGGACAGGAGCAGCGAAAGACGTCGACGTGGTCGTAGCAAGTTCCTCCGTTACTGCAGGTGGCGCTGTCACACTGGCTCTCCCCTGCAGCCGCAGGACAACAACACACTCAGAGCCAAATGACAACAGGTGACTGGACAAAATAATGGCGCCGGCATGCTAGGATAGCTCATTAGAATTATTGGTACTGCACCGTCAGGAGGACGGAAAACCAAGCTTTCATTGTTACAACTTGTTTAACAGCATAGTCTAGCGATGTGGGCGCCCCAGCCAGACGCTTTCTGAGTGGGCCTAGCTGCTAGTGATGCAGCCCAGCAACACATGCAAGCTGCTAGGGACTCACGGGAATGGCAGGTCTTGCCCTTCCAGTTGTCAGCACACTGGCAGTAGAAGTCGTTGACCAGGTCCACACAGCGGCCGCCGTTCTTACACGGGTTCTGTCTGCACTCGTTCACGTCTGGGGAGCAGAGAGACATGGAGGAGCGGCCAATGAGATGCCCTGCATGTAATGCGTCATTTCACGTTTTTACTAGGCCATCGGCGGCTTCCTAAAATAATGGCCTAAGTAATTTATTAAAGAAATTAAGAAAATAAAATGGAAATGGAAACAAATATTGACATAGGCCATTATACTACGGTCGTAGAATCGCAGCATCTGTTCAACTGAGGATGTAGGCTATCTTACTAGAGGTGGCCAGCATCACAAGGCGATGATATAGGCACAAAAAAAAAACAAAAAAGTGTAAAAATGACTTATGGCTGAATGAAATGGCTGAAGATGATTGGTTACAATCTAGGAATGATGTCACACCTGGGGTCAAAATGTTTTCCTTCCATACATTTAAGAAGTGACATTTAAATGACATTTTCAAACCAGAAAACACAACTGGCCACAACTAGAACATAACAAACGTTACAATAGGCACACATTTAATATAGGGCCTTTCCCATGTCTTCTTCCTCTCAGTGTTTCAGTTGGGGAGCTTCAAAGGGCAGCGGTGATTGGCTAAAAAGGACGAGGTGCTGCCGTGCCATTATTCACCAGAGCTCTGACTCACCGAGGTCACAGAGACGTCCCTCCCAGCCCTCCCGGCAGAAGCACTGGAAGGAGTTCACGCCGTCGATGCAGGTCCCTCCGTTTCTGCACGGGTTGCTGACACAGTCGTTGATGTCTGCGACAGAGGAGTTTGTTGAAAGCACAAAGCGTTACCCTGCTGCTGCCTGGGGAACTGTGTATACACTTGATTTGATTTATTTACAGTTAAAACACACTAAGGCTGTGTGCCAAGGGATACAGCGATTGCATTTTATTCCTCACTATACTGTTTTGATTTTCACGCCACTAGTATCTATATACCAACATGGAGGGTCATATAGAGCCAACATGGAGGGTCATATAGGGCCAACATGGAGGGTCATATAGAGCCAACATGGAGGGTCATATAGGGCCAACATGGAGGACCAGCATCGAGGGTCATATAGAGCCAACATGGAGGGTCATATAGGACCAACATGGAGGGTCATATAGAGCCAACATGGAGGGTCATATAGGACCAACATGGAGGACCAACATGGAGGGGCAACATGGAGGGGCAACATGGAGGGGCAACAGTGTGTACATACTCTCGTGGCAGTACGTCCCGCTGAATCCTGGGTCACATGCGCAGGTGAAGTTGCCCCCCGGCTGGCTGAGGCAGCGGCCGCGTGGCCCGCACACATTGGACGGGACCTGGTGCCCCTCGGCCGACTCGTTGGTCGCCACGGTGATGGTGCAGCTGTCGATGGCTGCGGTAGACGATGAGGGAATGAAAGGGTTTGAAAACATTTGTCTTAAATGTGTCGCTCCACAACCCCCCCCCCCAATATCTCCCCCAACGCCCCCCAACAGGCACCTTGACACGGGGCGGCCCGGCACTGCTCCTTGGCCTGGGCGCAGGTCTTGCCCTCGAAGCCCTCCGGACAGGCGCAGTAGAAGTCCTGCACCAGGGTGTGGCACGGGGCCCGGTTCTCACACGGGTTCGGGTCACATGGGTCTGAGGTGTCCCAACCAGGAACCTGTGATGGGGGGGAGGGAGGGGGGCGGTTGGGGGATGTTCAGAATTAAGTTAATTTAATTATTAGTTTTTTGACTGGTGCTTTTTGAACACGATCAAAAGGGTGGGGGGTGTGTAAGGTGGGGGAGCTCTGCCCCCCCCCCTCTCACACATTGCACCGGCATTGCCAAGGCTGGGATAGTGTTGTGTGGTGCGATCTGCACCACTTTGTCTTCCCATTTAAAGAGCCAGGGCTGCGTAGGAACACTGGACTTGTTTTAGCTCGCACACAGAATAGGCAGCTAGCAGGCCGTGACGACGTACTCTCTGAATTGGACAAAAATGTGTATTCGTTTACACAGAGGTGAACTGAAGTGGTAAAAACGCTCCATTTGTGTAAACAGAGAGCGTGCGCATAAACGATGGCTCGCGCCGGCTCCCATTTAAGGTGCTGTGCTCTACAGCAGTGCGGAGAGTCAGGTCACGATGGTCAAATGGCGTTTACGTTACGTTAAGTGACGGACGAGGTCAAATGTATTTATTCCTCTCTATTTAGCATCTTGGCTGGGCCTGGCCGTGTGCGCGCGTGCGTGCATGTGTGTGTGTGCAAGAGAGAGAGAGGCTGGAACGTGATTGAACAGCTTGCATAAATCACGTGCGTGTCACAGCCTTCACAAGTCGTGGTCCAGGCAACTCTGAGGTGCATTACACTCGCTTAGTAGCACCAGCAGCTAAAGACAAGCCTCCGGGACACAAGCTACAGTATGGCCAGGTATCCCTCCGCTCTCATTTAGCTAGAGTACTGCCAGGTATCCCTCCGCTCTGATTTAGCTCTAGTACGGCCAGGTATCCCTCCGCTCTGATTTAGCTCTAGTACGGCCAGGTATCCCTCCGCTCTCATTTAGCTAGAGTACGGCCAGGTATCCCTCCTCTCTCATTTAACGTAACAAACAACAGAGTACGTCTAGTGTCATTACATCGATATTAGCAGGAGGTGGGCAACTAATAACTTCACTGACTGTAGTCCCTATATGGTGATCCTTAATGTAACTTGATGTTATGCAGAGTTATTAACATTAACATAATATATACGGCACGAGTATTAACGTTTTTATACAGCAAAATGATGAACATTAATGTAATGATATTATACAGCAGCATTGTCAAGTAACATAACGTTAAGTAACTTGACGTTAAGTTAAGTAAGTAACTTGACGTTATACAGAAGAATAAGGAATGTAACTTGTACAGCAGGTTATTTGGGGCATAAAGGCCTTGTGTTGGTGAAACCAGACAACGTTGCGTAGTAGTAGTTTTCCACGAGACCAGAGAAGGTACTCCGTGCTGCATCAGCAAGCTGCTGGGTTTTGTACTATGCAGGCAGAGGTCCAAGCTGCTCTCATTCAGCCTGGCTCATATTTACAGCGCCGGGGCTAAAACGGGACTGGCCGTGGCCCAGCGACGCGCTCCACTCAGGGGCCCCCCCGAGAGCAGCCCAGAGGTGTCCGCTTCCCCGAGCGCCAAGGCACGGTAGCTTCAGATGTGCCCTGTGGCAGCAGCCTCCCTCCCTGACGTCACGCACCGCGCCTCGTTAGCGGGCTCGCCGCTGAGCAGCTCCTGCGTTACCAGGGCCGCGCACGCGCACACACACGCACGTCTACGTTACCAGGGCCGCGCACGCACATCTACATTACCAGGACCATGCACAAGCACACACACACACGCGTGCATACATTAACAGGGCCACACACCTCACACAGCTCCCCAGAGAAGTGGGCGGGGCACTGGCACAGGAAGCCCCCCGGCACGGTGTGGCAGCGCCCTCCATTGAGGCACGGGCTGCTCTGGCACCGGTCCAGCAGCACCTCACAACGTGCGCCTACCAGGCCCGGCGGGCACTGGCACAGGAAGCCCCGCGGACCCTCCTGGTAGAGATGGAGGGGGAGTTAGCTAAAGAGTTGACACGCAGCTACAGATCACGTGTGTGTGAGTTTAAAAGGTGTTTTTACATTAACATGGCAGCAGACAACTATGTTCCAAGTCAAATATGTAACAACATATCGGGGTTTAATGGAGTCTTGAACAGAGAATCGCTCATTTGTTTTGGTCTGAGATGTCGGTGCTCTAGTGAGACACCTAGTGGCAGACATTATCACACACAGATCCTTTAAGTTTTAAAACATGCATACCTTGCAGGTGGCTCCATTCAGACATTGCCTGCGGCAACCGTTGACATCTGGAGCGGGAACGAAAAAAAAAAAGCATATTAACATGGTGCAAAAATGCCAGGAAGTTTTACAACTAATCTACTGCTCCAGGACGTGCGCAAGGTTAGCAGGCCAGGAATGGGAAAAAAAATAACCAGTTAAAGCTCAAAGTGTGCGTGAAAGACCCCGTACAGAGACAAGGGGGAGTGTGGGGGGGGGGGGGGGCGGGGGGGCATGCAGGCCCAGGAAAAGCGGAGAGTTCTCCTGCATCAGGACGTGACACAGGACAGGGTCCCCCGTGAGGAGCAGAGAACTAGAGCAGATCTAGGTGACCAGCAGGGCGGTGAGGGCCAGAGGCCGGTGTGTTCTGGAAGGATCCAGGGAGGAAGCCAGAGAGGGGGGCCGGGGGGGGGGGGGAGAGGAGGAAATACTGACTGATGTCACAGTTCGGGCCGGACCATCCCCGAAAACAGTCGCAGTGATATCCTCCGATCGAGTTTTTGCAAGAGTAAGCGTTTACGCAGGGCTTCCCAGAACACTCATTCGCATCTGTAGAGAAGCAGGAGGCAGACCCAGACAGACAAGAGGGTCAGACACAGGGAGACAGACAGACAGACAGACAGACAGACAGCTGAAAATAACCTACAGTGCCAAACTAGGCAACAAAGGGCTCAGCTGAAGCACACAGTGGGGAATTGTGAATAGCCAATACCAGGTGAGATCGATGGTTGTGATTGGTCAGTCTCAACATCCGGGGCTGAACATTGTTCCATTATCAAGGTTTCTCTACATGATAAATTGCCACAAACTGATGCCTGCAGTGCTTTGTCTCCCAAACCTGGGCAGGGCCACTGCTTTGCATATTCATTACTGGTTTATACATTTCAGACTTGTATTTAGAATTAGTTTCTCCTTCAGCAGTAAAACATTTAAAACATGTAAAATATGAGCTATTAAATGAATGCATCACCAGCTGAATCTGTTCCATTAAATCCATGTATGAAATATGTAACTTGTAGATATGTAACTAAGAGTTACCTGTTAACTAAAGAAATTAATGAATCAAGGTCCTAACTTGTACACAAAATGATATAAACATACTTTGGTTTTCCTCTTCCCTGTCTCTCTAAGATGCCATCTCTGTGGCAATGCATTAAATAGTAAAGAGCCTGCTCTCCCATGATTGGCCAGTGCTGCATTAAATAGTAAAGAGCCTGCTCTCCTCTGATTGGCCAGTGCTGCATTAAATAGTAAAGAGCCTTCTCTCCTCTGATTGGCCAGTGCTGCATTAAATAGTAAAGGGCCTGCTCTCCCTTGATTGGCCAGTGGAAGCCAACAGCTGACAATGACAAACAGAGGAAAAAGAAAGCGTTGTCGCTCAAATATTGAAAAGAGTCCTGTCCCCAGGGAGACGTGCACGCACGCACGCACACACATGCGCAATTAAACTCAGACACATGCATGGGCGCACACGTGCACACACACACCTGTCCTCTGTGTGAAACCCAACACGTTGACGCACCAGCACACAAACACCCCCCCCCCACACACACCAGAAGACAACAGGAGGCAGCAGGAGGATGGATGTAAGTGGAGATGGAAGCAGGTAAAACGAGAGACCACGCTTGGGTTCCCTGTTACTCCATCACCCCCCACCACACACACACACTGTAAGCCAGATTCCATTGTGGTACATTTTAAAAAGGTGCTCTATGTTGATAGAAACATAGCAGCCATTTTATATGTACTGTAAAGGCATAGTGGAGTAGTGGTGTCCTGAGCAGAGAGTGACATCACACTCGCTGTGCGCGCCTGTGTGCGCGCCTGTGCGCGCGCCTGTGTGCGCGCCTGTGCGCGCGCCTGTGTGCGCGCGTTAGGGCTCTCCCGAATACCATTTTACAGGTTTCGAATACTTGCTGGTATTTCAACAAGAGTATTCAAATACTTTTTTTTTTTTAAACACCATTAAAAACACAACTATAATTAAGAATTGACCCAGTCAGAACTGTCAAATAGCATATACCTCCTATATTAGCCAATAAGAGTGTGTGTTGGATGAATAGCCTCGATCTCTTCTTACAAATGGAGCCAATTACAATCAATTGTGTTGTTGACACAGTGTAGGGCAGGCAATTACATTTCAACATGTGAGTTTATATGGAGACAGTAGGGATTAATGGGAAAACATGCATAATGTGAAAAAACGAATACTCAAATCGAATACATACCCAACGAACGAATACCCGAATAATCAAATATTTGGGGCCAACCCTAGTGTGCGTGCGCGCGCGTGTTTGTATGTGTGTGTGTGTGTGTGTGCGTGCCTGTATGTGTGTGTGTGCGTGCCTGTATGCCTGTGCATGGGTGTGTGTGTGCGTGCGTGTGTTTGTGTTACCTATCTGGCAGGTCCTGCCTTCCCACTGTGGGAGACACACACATTCAAAGCCGTTCTCCAGGTCCAAACAGGTGCCTGAGTGTGCACATGGGTTGGACGCACACTCGTCCAGGTCTGGAGACACACACACACACACACACACACACACACACACACACACACACACACACCAATTGTTACAATGCGTAAAGTACAAAGTAGGAAGGGGGAGGGACAGGAAGTGACATCACCAGACAGACTCACCGCTGGCACACGTGGGCCCCTCCCAGCCTGGGGGGCAGTGGCACTGGAACCCCGTCAGCCCCTCGTGGCATGTGCCCCCATTGGCACAGGGGCTGGAGGCACAGGCCTGCTCCGCTGGGGGGAGAGAGGGGGGGGGGGTGTTATTAGTACCGCTAGGACAGGTTCCCCCCTCGGTCAACATGGAATATGTGGTTTCTTAATCGCTATCTGACTTCAAACCTGACTCCACCAAACGCCTCGTTGTACGTTGCTGTGAGCGCCTGCAGCCTCATTTTCAGAGCGCTTCTCTCAAGCGCTTATTGTCGCTAGGTTACACAAAACGTCTTATAGCGCTTCTGCGTGGCTTTGTTGTGAACGTCAACAGCAGTAGGTTACGGCTAATAGTAACGTTAGTTCTCTTTACCAAGGCTAGCTAAATGGACTAAAGGAAATATATTGCATCCAGTTATTGACGGAATCAGTTTTCCCCCCGCTGTTGTTGACAGCAGCTGCGTTTACATGGACCCAATTATTCTCATTGGAATCGGGTTAAAAGCCCAATCCGAAAGAAAATGCTCCATATAAAACACCATGATCGGAAGAGAAACAAACAAGGCGAAGCAGAGAGGCAGTATAACCTGTTCCATGACCCGATTGAAAGAAGAATTCTACCATGTAAACGGCTAAACCCCATTTTTTTCCTGGTTGCGTTCTAAAACGCATGCCCTTTTTGCGTTTTGTGTGATGCCGGTAAACCATTATTATATTACTACAGTCAGCCACTGTATAAAACATGGGTGTATTACGGTACAAGGTCTGGACAAAACACGCGAGCAAATAAGATAATGGGAGTAATGCGGTGATGTCATCTGGAGCCGTACATTTCTCCAGTCAAACAAATAGCCTCACTTTCCGACATAACTAGAAGCTAGCCGGTTTTAGCCATTTGCTAGTGGGACACGTTACACATTATGAGCTGGATAAGTTGCGACAACGTGTGTAAACGCCAGGAACGATTAGGTGACATTCCATGTAAACCAGTCAGTCAACCTTCAATCGGAAGGATTCCATTCGGAAAGACAAAAAAAGTGTATGTGTACCATGTAAGCCCAGCTACTGTTGATATCGTATGTCTCGCCTCATCTTTGATTTCAATTAACTGACAAGAGATGTGACATTGACTAGTCCAGCACTTTTCCAGAAGCTGGACTGTCAACTGAAAGCGCTGGCAATGCAGCAATAAAAAGCACTATGGCGGTTTTGCGCCAATAGCACTCCATAGGGTTTGTATTGAAAATAGGATAAAAAAACTGGTTTGATGGACACAGGACCTTAAACATCATTAAGCAGTTTAACAGGCAGACAGACAGGCAGACATTTTACCAGACAGGCAGGCAGTTTAACAGGCAGACAGACAGACAGGCAGACAGACAGGCAGACATACAGTTTAACAGGCAGACAGGCGTCTCACCTATGTGGCAGTTCTTCCCAGAGTAGCCCTGCGGACACACACACTGGTATTCATCTGGCTCCGTGTTCATACATGTGCCACCGTTCACACAGGGGTGGTGGCGGCCGCAGTAGTTCAGGTCTGGAGGGAGAGAGCGAGGAAGGGAAGAGTTTCAGATTCAGATCTTTACGTTTGTCAGACACTTGCATCTACAGAGACTTAGATCAAGTCAACAGACTTGGATCAAGTCAACAGACTTGGATCCAGAGACTTGGATCAAGTCAACAGACTTGGATCAAGTCAACACTTACATCCAGAGACTTGGATCAAGTCAACAGACTTGGATCCAGAGAGACTTGGATCAAGTCAACACTTGAATCCAGAGAGTCTTGGATCAAGTCAACAGACTTGGATCCAGAGACTTGGATCAAGTCAACAGACTTGGATCCAGAGACTTGGATCAAGTCAACAGACTTGGATCAAGTCAACACTTACATCCAGAGACTTGGATCAAGTCAACAGACTTGGATCCAGAGAGACTTGGATCAAGTCAACAGACTTGAATCCAGAGAGACTTGGATCAAGTCAACAGACTTGGATCAAGTCAACAGACTTGTCACACCCGTTACATTACGTAAACATAATTTTGTTCCTCATAAAGACACCAGCATGTCATCGTGGCTAACTTAGTTATATATTCTACAACATGCATTAGCTATTAATACGGCTAAATACAACAATACAAGAGCTAAAGTTGAGTTGAGAGCTAACTCACAGCAAGAAGAGGAGGATTGTGTTATAGATCATATAAAATGGAGATGGAGATATGAGAGTGTCCACCATTTCAAGTCAGTGGGAGCGTTATGGGGTAGAGAGGCAGGTCAGTGGTGGCGGTACCAGTTAAATGCAGGGTTAGTCATTCTCCACAGATCGCTTGCTAACGTCGAATAAAATCAAACTTTCTCAGAAGCTCCGCCCTCCACACATTGAAACACATTGCGAAGCCAAGCGGCGTTGTTGTTGTTGTGAGCGGTGTTCACCGCTTTGTTTGTGCTCCTATTTACGGAGCCAGGGTTGCGTAGAAGTACCAGATTATTATTTCAACACGCACAGAGAACGGTAAGATAGCTCGCGTGCGTGCGTATATACACACACACACACACACACACGCACACACCTTTTTTGGTAATTAGTAGTCAATAAATGCAGCGATTTACATTTAAAATAAAATGTATAGGGTTAGTATGACCACGAGGCTGGCTCAAAAAGAGAGTCAATCCCAAAAGACACCCCCCCCCCCAAATGTTAAAATACACAACTTTACAGCAGAAATACACACGTATTGCATAAAAAACAGCTTTACTCTCTACAGCTAGTCTCTAAAGCTAGCAAATCACTCAACAGTCCAAAATATTTCATAACTTACATGCCCTGATTTGTTAAAATAATAAAAAATACAAAATGGCGCCGGGCCAGAGACAATCTCGTTCCTCAAAGAACTAGGGTCTGTCCGTTTGTTTGTTTGTTTACAGTCTGCTCCCGCAGTGCCTGAAGCCTACGCGGCCCCCGGCTGGTAAATAAATGAGCAGGACCCAGGCTCCACCAGAGGGGAGGGATGGAGGGGGCAGCTAGTGTGTCAGTCAGGCTGCTCGGATCACACGGTAAATCTATCCACAGCGCCGGTTCACCGTCAGTCACGGAAAACGGGCGGAGGAAAGGTACACTTCCAAATCAAGTCAATCCCCGGGAAGTGTTTCGTGGAACCGAATTTCAAGAATTTGAAAGACGACCTGTTCGAACTGAAAGTGGCAAAAAAAGGCCCTTGGCAACCACAGGGGAACCCTCAGGCCTATCTATAATGGTCTACACATCTACAGCAGGTATATAGTGGTACCTTTGTCACACAGCAGGCCTATAGCAGGTATATAGTGGTACCTTTGTCACAGAGCAGGCCTATCTATAATGGTCTACACATCTACAGCAGGTATATAGTGGTACCTTTGTCACAGAGCAGGCCTATAGCAGGTATATACTGGTACCTTTGTCACACAGCAGGCCTATAGCAGGTATATACTGGTACCTTTGTCACACAGCAGGCCTATCTATAATGGTCTACACATCTACAGCAGGTATATACTGGTACCTTTGTCACACAGCAGGCCCATCTATAATGGTCTACACATCTACAGCAGGTATATACTGGTACCTTTGTCACACAGCAGGCCTCCCCAGTTCCTCTCACAGGTGCATTTCCACGGCACGTCGCAGGTACCATGGACACACCCTGGGTACGGCACACAGTCGTCACAGAACTGACCCTGCCAACCATAGTTGCACCTGCACACACACACACACAGAGCATGTTAGCACAAATCATGAGCCTCGGTGCTTAGAAATGAATACAAAGTCCCAAAACCTGCAGTTCATCGAATGGCCACTTGAGGCTTGCTGCAAAAGGGAGTCAATCCCCATAGACTCAAATGCAAAAATGACCGAATTTAGAGCAAAAATAAACAAAAAGCAGTTTTGGACTGCTAATATAGCTAGTCTCCCCATTCATGAGAACTGTACAAAATATTAGCCATTAATTTGTCCTATTATGGTCAATAGGGGCGTTACAGGCGGAGTGAGGTTCTCCAAAGACGGCAATCGCCAGAGTCACAGAGGGTCTGTCCATTTATATATACAGTCTATAGTGACGTCACAGAGGGTTTGTCCATTTATATATACAGTCTATAGTGACGTCACAGAGGGTCCATTTATATATACAGTCTATGGTGACGTCACAGAGGGTCTGTCCGTTTATATATACAGTCTATAGTGACGTTACAGAGGGTCTGTCCGTTTATACATACAGTCTATGGTGACGTCACAGAGGGTCTGTCCGTTTATATATACAGTCTATAGTGACGTTACAGAGGGTCTGTCCATTTATATATACAGTCTATGGTGACGTCACAGGGGGTCTGTCCATCTATATATACAGTCTATGGTGACGTCACAGAGGGTGTGTCCATTTATATATACAGTCTATAGTGACGTCACAGGGGGTCTGTCCATCTATATATACAGTCTATGGTGACGTCACAGAGGGTTTGTCCATTTATATATACAGTCTATAGTGACGTCACTGAGGGTTTGTCCATTTATATATACAGTCTGTGGTGATATCACAGAGGGTCCATTTATATATACAGTCTACGGTGACATCACAGAGGGTTTGTCCATTTATATATACAGTCTATAGTTAGTTTGTCTGTCTGTCTGTCTACTTGTCTGTCTGTCTACCTGTCTGCCTCTCTGTGTCTACCTACGTACCTGCGCGTGCCTGGCTGCACGTCTGCACGTCTGCATGTCTGCTCATCCAGCAGTCTAACCAAACTAAACATGGTCGTGGGAGACATTCCGGGGCGTGAAGGGTTAAGATCACTTCCAGTGGCACCTGAGCCGTATGTGTGTGTATCTGTGTGTGCGTGTGTGTGTGCTGAATCTTCATGACAACAAGGCGCTATTCCCTGGCTGTCATGGCGACGGGCCAGCTGTCTTGTCAGTTGGCTGCTATTTTGAGCCCTCTCCACCTCTCTCAGCGCTGCCAGTAAAGGCCTTCACAACATGGCCGTACTCGGGGGGGGGCTGGGGGGGGTTGACAGGCATGCAATACCCCCCCCCCCCCCACACACACACTACACAGGATTATATGTGTGTGGGGAGGGGAGGGCGTTGCTCAGCAGAGCTGGTGCTAACACCACAAGAACATCAGCAGCGCCGCTGCTGATCACCACACGTCCTCATTAGTTAGTCACGGTTCCCCTCATTAAGGCACACCCTCTTTGGTCAAAGTACTACCTCATTGGTTAAAAGTGTCATAACACTCCTTCAGTGGTTAATGTTGTCATAACACTCCCTCATTGGTCAAGAGTGTCATAACTCTCCCTCAATCATTAGCCATTGGTTGGTAAAAGACTTGAATGACTTCTTTGAAGCCTCAGGAAGTAAAGCTGCGGTCAGGTGACTTGTTTTAAAAACAGCAACGTTAACATTTAAGCTCTCAAACTAGACCTAGCAACATCACTTAAAACGTGTAAACAGACTTACGTTCAACTTTAATAGAGCCAATTTCTTTTTATCCCCCCTCCTGCTTCCATGTACAGCATAGCTCTTTGTTAACTGCAATTGACTTGTTGTTTACCGTAGTAACGTTTACAAAGAAGCAAAGGTTTTGCGGGTTTTTGCAAAATGTCAATTAATATTCGTGGTGTTTTTAAAACAGCCCCCGCCCCCCCATAACAGATTTTTAACAACAGATTTACAACTCAGTCCTGCTTTGTAAATGTGTAGTTCTGCTTGACAACATTGTGTTTTTGAACAGGGCACATGGTTACAAAGGGCCAGGGAACAGGGCACATGTTTCTTTCTGGCTTATTTGTGGCAGCCATGACACTAATGTATGTCTAACCGTTCTGCGGTGTGCTAGCACGCGCTGGGGTCGAATTCCAGCGTCTGCCGCGCTCTCGTCTTGGCAGGGGTGCCAAGAGGTCACAAAACCTTCAGAGCACCGCCAAGCTTGCTGCGTCGCTTGCGGTGTGATTTATCATCGTGGCAAGCCCCCTGACAATGTCTGAACAAGCCTCTGTACCAGCCTAGCCTAACTAACTACACTTAAAGACTAGCCCGAGACGTTCCTGAGGAACGTCATACAAGTATGACTATAATAGAGTTATAATATCTAATCTAATTTAAACCCGACATCAATCCAATAATAAAAATTTAAAAAGCTCTGTAGCTTCTGCCTCCTCGTCAGCCTCCATCTTGGGAGGATTTCTGTCCTTCTCGAGTTCCTTCCTGCCCTGAATTCCTGCTACATTCCTCATCCCTTTCGTGGAAGTGTGTGTCTGAGCGGCAGGGGAGGGAGGGAGACTCCCAGGTGATCACAGGACACCGCCCCCCCCCCCCGCGTGCATCCTGAAACCCCCGGACCGTCCCGGATACGGCTGTTTCACGTCATGTTTGTCAAACCGACGTTTCCTCCGGAGCAGGGCGCATATGACACAGGCAGACCATTCGCTTCCTTCCCCCAACAGCCTGCAATGCTGATAGGGGAGGGGGGAGAAGAGATCTGATGGGACACGTTTCTAGTAGGCAGATTCAGGCTCAGACAGCCAAACTACTTTCAAAGATATTCAAGTTATAAAGATGGAGCATTGGAACGCATTAAGCGGGCGTGTCACCAATGGCATTTTGCTGTGGAGGCTGACATAGGCAACGCCCAGACAGATACATCCACCGTGCATGGACAGACAGATACATGCATGGGCAGACAGATACATCCACCATGCATGGACAGACATATACATCCACCATGCATGGACAGACAGATATATCTACCATGCATGGACAGACAAAACATTTTGCTGCAAAAATACTGTTGGCCTCAGATTGATCGTAGGTACTTGGGAATTAATGTAATGTACTCAAAATACTCATTAACACATCCAGAGATAAATAATGGCAATATTATGGTGAAATCTGTGGACCTCCCCATTGACTTACATGGAACGCTGGGTCGTTCTGGTCTGCATAAAGGGTGAAAAGTCGTCCCCAACTCCCCCGCCCATCCTCTTTTTTAAAAAAAAATCAGTTTAACCCTCTCTGTTTCCAATCTCTCTGCTATTCTTGTGTGAAGAAGAAGAAGAAGAAGGGTGTGTGGTCTGATTTGGCCATCTTGGCGGCCATCTTGTTAATGCCTCCAGGCAATAATTTCAGGCTAACAAATTCACGCCCTTGTCTAAATGAATGGGAAGAGAGTCATAACTGCACTTTGAACAGTCACCCAGTCATACTGTCAAGGCAAGGAACTGTACTTACATCGCCCTTTGTATACATGAGGCAGATTCACGGTGCGTCACATAATATGTATTAGGTAATGCATTCAAACAAAACACTGCATGTATAGGATAACCAGTTATATCTGTAAAACACTTTGCCCCAAAAAAGGTTTAAAAGCTCTAGTCAGTCACTGTCATCAAACTTGTCGATATTTGAACTCAAATAAAAAACACCTCTTCCTTGAATGCCATAGCATAGGGTGCTCCCTCAGAAGCTCCGCCCTACATTAAAACACATTGCCAAGGCTGGGATGTGGTGCGGTCTACTTTGTGTTCCTTTTTACAGAGCCAGGGCTGTGGAAGATTATTTCTTTCAGCGCGCTCACACTCACACACGCGTGGTGAATTCAACAAAAAGTGCTATTAGCTTACAAATCGCTGACTAGACCTTTAAGAAGGGGGCAGAGACCTTACCTGCACTCTCCGGGGGCAGAGCAGCCACCATGCAACAGGTTGCAGCCTTGCCTGCAGATCGCTGGAATAGAACACACACACACAATAGATGCTGAAATGGACTCCTGTGCGCGCGCACACACACACACACACACACACACACACACACACACACACACACACACACACACACACGTGCACGCACGCACACGCACGGTTGTGCTGTGTTGACGTTGATGAAGTATTAATGATCGGTCCACCTACCCCATCTAACAAGTTGCTCTGGTGAATGGAAGGGGGGTGCAGGGGGGGGGGCAACTTGTTTGTTGTCAGACAAGCAGAGAGAATTCATGGGAGGGGGAGCAGACGTCTTTATAGCCTGTGTGTACGACGACATTACCTCCCTCGTAAAGCCCTCCCCTGCCCTTACTCTGAGGTCGGCTGCGTGATTTATTACAGACACCACCCTCCCCACCCATGCAGGGTGAGCCACACACACACACACACATACACACCTATCACTGTTTTTAAAGCTTAACGCATTTAGCTTGATGTTCTGTTCTCGGTGTGTGACAGCTTTACAGAGCATTTATGTCCTGTCTAGAAATAACAACCACACAATGCAGCACGACTGTACTGTGCTACTGTATGTTAATACAGTAGCACTAATTCAGCAACGCTAAAGCAGTAATGCTAACACTAACGTGATAATGCTGTAAGGCTAATGCAGAAACTAACTGTAATGCTAATGCAGAAACACTAACGCTTTAAAGCTGCGATGCTAATGCTATCATGGTGTAAGGATATAATGCAGCAATGCTAACACTAATAATGCTATACTCTGACGCTTGTTCAACTTTATCGTGATTGCACGTCAAAAGTACAAAAGGAATGATATGAAGCTGCAACGCTATAATGCTGCAATGCTAATGCTATAATGCTGCAATGCTAACGCTATAATGTCGCAATGCTAACGCTATAATGATGTAATGCTAACGCTATAATGCTGCATTGCTAATGCTATAATGCAGTAATGCTAACGCTATAATGCTGCAATGCTATAATGCTGTAATGCTAAAGCTACAATGCAGCAATGCTAATGCTATAATACTGTAATGCTAAAGCTACAATGCTATAATGCTAAAGCTACAATGCAGCAATGCTAACGCTATAAGGCTGCAATGCAAATGCTATAATGCTGTAATGCTAAAGCTACTATACAGCAATGCTAATGCTATGCTGTAATGCTAATGCTATAATGCTGTAATGCTAAAGCTACTACACAGCAATGCTAATGCTATAATGCTAATGCTATAATGCTGTAATGTTATAATGCTAAAGCTGCAATGCTAAAGCTATAATGCAGCAATGCTAATGCTATAATGCTAACGCTAATAATGCTATAGCTCTATAACACAGCAACTCCAAAAGCTCACCTGTCCTGCACTCAGAGCCCATCCACCCATCCAGGCAGACGCGGTGGCCGGCCTGCTCGCAGCGGTAGTGTCCGAAGTAGTCGTTGCGGGGCACGCACAGCTGGTTGCACTTGTTGCCATAGTAGTGCTCGTCGCAGCGCACGCGCATGCGGTAGGCCAGCCGCGCCACGGGCCCGTCATGAGACACGCTCTGCCATTGGTCGCCCGGGTTCAGCATGCCCGTATGCACATTGCGCTCAATGAGCAGGGCCTCGTCACCTGGAGAGCACGCACGCACACACACACGCATACACGCACACACACGGCAACACGCATGCACACACAGAAAAGGATGATGGGTGTTTGACCTTGGTCAGCATTGAACAACACATTAAGCACCTCCCTGCAGATGTACCTTGCCTCCTTGTTCCATTTAACTACTCCCCCACCACAGACAGTCCATGACAAGACAATGAGGTGTCACTAGTGGGAGAACCAGGTCATGGTACCGTCAAACAGCAACAACAACAGAGCTCCTCCCGTCCCACCCAACCATCTCCGGCTCCTTGCAATGCATTACAAAATGTCCATACAGCATTCTAAAGAATTAAAGGCAAATTGCAGGTCAACCCTCTACTCCACAGCTTTCTCGTGCTGACGATCGGCAGGAATAAATATCAAAAACATGCCGGTCAAGTGTGCAACTTGTCCAACATGTTTTTGAGAAACAATGGA
This sequence comes from Typhlichthys subterraneus, assembly GCA_027564835.1. Classification (NCBI taxonomy): domain Eukaryota; kingdom Metazoa; phylum Chordata; class Actinopteri; order Percopsiformes; family Amblyopsidae; genus Typhlichthys; species Typhlichthys subterraneus. Next base: position 19,507 of record JAODUH010035608.1, read on the forward strand.
AGCAAATGGCAGATTAAATTAAGCGATAGTTTCCGGAGCGATAACAATGGATGGATTACTTGCTGATAACCACTGTTGATACTTAATATTACGGTAAGGAAGTCTCAGTTCCCGGTTCACCACTGGTGTAAACAGATCCTTAAACACTTCGACAACGACAAACATCAAAAACTGATATCTTGTACTTCTCCGGTGAGATAAGCACTAAGCAGATAGAGATGCAGATAGCTCACTGACATTACCAGCAAAGCTCAAACTATCAGCTGTTCAGCCTAGGAATGCATTATCCATGCTGTCAACATGCATCTAATGGGAGCTCTGGTTGTGGCACTGCAATGACACATGACACCGCAGCTTTGCACCATAGGACCCAGAGAAAGAGACCCTTTTACTAACCGTTCTCATGTTAAGAGTATTGATCCATGTAATGCATGCATTGTTAAATATTCTTAATGGGGACAATGAGGTCATGGTGGTGCATAGGAAATGACACGCCGTTTATTCATTCATGACATTTCAATTCAAATATTTGCCGTTGGACAGAAATCTCGTCTCTGTACAGTCTGTCAATCGCTATGCATATGTGCTACTACAGGGGACTGCTAGCCTCTGCACTAGAGACGACGGACTGATACCCACAGTATCGACACTATGGATCCTGATTGGTCCGTTTTGACATAAACCTTTTTTTTTTAAGAAGTCTGTATTGGAGGGAATATAGCACCAGTCTCCCCAGTCCATTACAATATGTCACATTAGCAACTGGCACTGAATGTCCAATACAGACCCCTGTAAGCAAGTCAGCACTTGGTGAGGTAGCAGAATTTCATTGGCTGTTACCACTGTCACTCACAAGACTACATAAGTAATTCTGGCACGAACCAAGTGCAGTGCTTTATCTACTGTACACATTTATTTCCATTTATTTTAAGCAGTATCCATCGCCTACTTATTGAACAGATTTACAAAACCTGCAAAAAGCCAGATTGGCGTTGTTAAGTTAGTAACAGACTGATTCAAGTTTAATGTCCAATTTGGTCATTTGGAGTTACAGTATCTAAAATACCTCTCGTGTCAAATAGGCGGGTCTAGTGCAGTTAGCCAGCGCTGTGTCACAGACTAGATGGAAAACAACCTCAGCGGCATCGCCCATCCCTACATATAGCACACAGCGACGTGCATGAGCTTGAAGGCCCTCACCCCGGGGGAATTGTTAAGTATGCAATTCAAATTCATTGCATGCAAATGGAGCCATTTTGGGTCCATGGTACTGAGCGTCAGTGTCTTAGGGGCTCTCTCTCTCACTGTGTGTGTGTGTGCGTGCGTGCGCGTGCCGCTAGCGTTTAGCTGTCACGCCAACACTCACAGTGAGAATCCCGTGGGGTCGGCATAACGGCCGCCACTGCCACTAAGAAAGCAATCTTTATCACAGTGGGATCGGAGCCCTCAAACATTCTCTGTGGAAATACGAGGCCCACAATTTCCTTTGACTAACACGCACGCACGCACGCACACGCACACACACACACACACACACACACACACACACACACGCCTTCCTCTGCAGCGGGCCGACACAATGTCAGACAGCGTTGGACAAGCCAAACAGAAATAGCCCCCGTCAGTTTCCACAGGGAGAACAATGGACGCTGGGCCCGAGCCGGACCCCGCCGGAACGTTGTCTAAACACGGAGGGCCCGGTCAGTCGCTCCAGCCCCGCTTCCTGCTGGATAAACACGGGCAGCGGCAGTAGGGTAGTCTCGCAGAGCAAGCCTTTAATTTGGCGTCTGGGAGAGCCAGCGCTGGCTGACTGCCTCAAGACCCGCCTGCTTGACAGAAGAGGTACTTTGACACTGGCAACATCGACATTCTGTAACTCAATGACCACATTGGACATTAGGCTCAGGTCATTGTGTGCAGGTCTGGTATATCTGTTCATTAATTACGCTTACAAAGAGACGGACTGAAATGTGCAAACAAAGCAGTGCCAGAATTACAGACTTGAGTGAGTGAGCGACAACGCTAACAACCAATGGAAATCTACTACTCCTGTAAGAATGTCAGCACAAGTCTCTTATGTGACGTAGTGCTGATGAAGAGGCTGAGACTAGAGACGGTCTCTTATGTGACGTAGCGCTGATGAAGA
>JAODUH010035619.1:0-21648 GCA_027564835.1 Typhlichthys subterraneus
AGCCCACCAACCCTTCCCCTCGCCCGGGCCCCCCGACTACCGGCAGGCCACCCACCCCATCATTTCTCACCTCCCCAACACAATCCATAGGTAAGCCGGTGCCCCCAGATCGTAAACTGAGAAACTGTATTATGTCTGCCAATGGTTCTCAATTTGCGATGGCTTCAAACTTTCACAGTGAAACAGCCACACTGTGCTTTTTGCTTCTCAGACGAAAGGGTCATGAAAGTCATTTGAGGCAGTCTTGGAAAAACAGGGTGGAGATATATAGAGAGATTGCATGGAGTCGGGAACATTAGAATGTGTTTTCAGCGAGTGGTGCATTGCTGCAACCCCTTATCTCAGGCAAGGAGGGTGTTGGAAGCCGGTTGGAGGGGGAGAGTTTATGCTGTGAACTGTTGCTAGGAAACACTTGTGGCATTTCTTTTGCACCACCTTGAAAAGACAGAATGAAATGGCAGGGAAATGCAGGCACGCTGGTCCAAAGTGTATATCAATTTCATATTTTTCTCTGTTAATTCCTATTGTCTCACATCTTATCTTATCACATTTCTTTCTGGCAGAAGATATGGAATAAGGCTTCTTTTCAATCTCTCTATCCATCTACAGCACCTACAGGATGTTCTCCCCGTTCTCAGCTCCAAGTCACATGGTCCTAGCACCATAACCCTCTGCGGATATTTGATTATCATACAATATCTGGCTGGGTAAAAAGCCTTCACTCTCCAGTGGCTGACACAGAAGCCATTCTCCTCTATAGTGCATTGTAATTCAGGGAGAGTAGCCCATAACAAAACCTCTCGAAACACCTCTGCACCTTAAAGAGTCCGTGTGTGCGTGGCCCCACTGTAAATAGAGATAAAACCTGCAATTCTGGCTACAAATAACCCAATCTGGGCAGTGTCAGGAAATAAAGCATTAGCTTCCCCTAACATTGTCATAGATAAATGTCAGCCCTACAATATAGGGTGTTAAACAGTAAACACCCTGTATATCCATCATGGGGTGGAGAGGAAAGGTACACCAATGAATGACTGACATTGTATCGTATCAGTCTTAAAGCTAATGATCTCATAATAGATGCTAGGCCGATGCTGAGTGCAACGAGCTTGAAAAATAATGGATTGTATTATCTTGTTAGGGGGAGGAGCTGGGATTTGACAGTGCGAGGGCACGAAGGGGTGAGAAACTCTCTTGAGAAAAGACTGTTACGTGTGTTCCTGCCCACGGCACTAGATGGAAATATGTTCTGGAGATAAAATAACATGTTGTGAGTTTATACAGCTAGACCCCTGCTTATATGCTAATGAGGACATGAAGTATCATATTATTATACTGCAGAGTAGGGCACATATTTCTTTGGAGAAATTTATTATTTTATATAACATTATTAGATCACAATACGTCATATCTCTGATCTTTCCTTGTTTAACAATTTGTTCATAATTAATAAAATGCATCTTTGTCCAATGTGTCGCTGATAGCTTTCCTGTTAATCTCAGGTGTGAAAGGGGTAGGCGTGTCTTGATTTTAAAGCAGCACTAAGACCACCACAAATATGTTGATTCCATTGTTTTTGAAAAAAGATTAGGTTATAAAGGTTGTATAATTATTAATAGATGGTTGGGTCCCAATCCAGCCTAGTGAAACCTTCTGCTTCTCTCTGTTCCCCACTCACAGTCCACATCCTTTTAACAGCTCTGAGCCCCTCCCCCTGCCAATTATCTGCCTCACCTGTTGCTTATGTGCCAATTAGTCCTGGTGCATTTAGCCTTCACTTATTCTTCCCTTTGACATGAGCTGTTCCATCTCGTTTGTTTTGCCAACAAACGAGGTAGCGCTATTACTTGCCGCTTATCTGCCTGCCTGGTTTTGACCAAGCCTGTTTGTTGACTTTGGGTGCGTTCAGTGGACTGATTGTTCTGAACGTTCAGTCTAACTTTTACACTGAATGACACGTTTCCTCGAAAACAAGTGTAACAAGTGAAGTGTAGCCCCATATTTACCTGGGTGTTTTAGAAGTATTTGTGAGTAGGTCATCATTATTGTTTGTAGCAAACATTCCACCATCCTGAAAGCAAGGTTTGTCTTCGAATTTGTGATGTAATGAAGTGGAACTATAAGATTAATCCTCATTGCCATATTTACTCTGAAGTATATAATTGAAAGCTAATCACTGTCACTGGCGGTTTCAGGTAAAAACAAAAGCCCTGCTCTATTCATCTTAATAATGAATGTATTATGCTGACATAACGCAACATCAGGCTGACTGAATATAGTTGTCATAATACTAATAAGCCTTACGACGGTGATGTTTCTAAATTGTTCAATGTCAATTATTGCTGGCACTTTACATCACACAATAATACTCAACTCAGCAGCAGCACACTTTCATACAATCAGGAGATCCCACCAATCACCACACGTAATTCACAAAGTAAAATATACATAAAATATTCAAATGGACATGCATTGTAGGCTAGTACAGGCACTGTGTCATGTAGGGTAACTGGAAGCCGGCCAAAAGACAAAACAACATTTTTAGCAGGTTCTAAATTTCTCTCTGAATATGAGTACAGTGTTCAGATGGTCTTTATTGCAGCTCTGTTAGTACAGTATGTTGTAACTATTAGTTCTCAGACAACTTGCATATTTGTTTGTCTTAATACATCAATGCAATCAGGAATACTAATGTTGGCATGATTCATATCACAGGAACTAAATAGCAATAGTTTATACAAACCTAAGGGATTACACATGTACACCCACACTGGAAACACTGAAAACACACACTTCAGGGTTTGGGGCTTATGTCTAGAGTGACCAAAGTGTATTGGGGCATTTAAAACATGACTGAATTCATTATACAACATCACATTAATTGCATCTACCCACACAGCTCTAGGCATCGTGACTGCCCAACGTCTATAAAACAACATGAAAATGTCCTCTTGTTAAAAGTCATGTCATACAGTAAATTAGCAGCTCTCAGGGGATAGGCTAATGTACTGTAATCTAATAGTTTAAATTAAATGGACAAACAGCTAATCAAATTAAATGTCATGTTTTACAGCCAATCACATCAAATACAGGCTTTTTGAGGAGATTCAACATTACTTTACCAAATTCATCAAACGGAATGACAATATTTTATTTATGTATTTATTTTTGCAAACTATACACACACACACACACACACACACAGACAACCTTTGTATTGTTTGCATGGAGCCATTTGGCAGCTCAAAGCCAAAGGTGATCTGGGTAAAATGTGCCCAATGCTCTCTGGGCCCACCAAGCCTGCACTCCAGGGTTACCAGCATTCATTTGTCAGCACTGTGACTCTGATTAAGAATATACACACATCGGTGCGCGTGCAAACACACACATATACACACTTACACATAAATCAGACAGTATGTTACAGAGAGACATTGTTATTTTATGTAAAAGCATAAAGCATATATGGGGTGGCATCCATTTATTCTTCTTTTGTGTAATTGTTACAACAGCATGTGTTACAACCTACCCCGGTAGTGGGGTAGGTTGTACAGTAACAACGGTTGTAATCAACTCACCAGGTCTGTGATATTTTTAAATGAATTTGTACCATTTGTAGTAAACAAATATGTGTATTGTATAAAGGTTTGAGAAATCTAGCTAAAAGATTAAGTGAGTTCTAGTTGCTAAAGCAAAAAGTGTTACAACCATACCCGGCTCCCCTGGGCGGGTGACTGGTTATTTGGTTTGTAAATCAAATAATCAGTGAGACATAGTCTCATTATCAGACAAATAATATTATGAAACACAATTATTCCCTGTATCGAAATATTGCAGTTGTACACACACTGTAATCATGTAATGCAAAATAATGTATCTGTATTCATTCAATTCAGACTACCTCCGAATGTTGCAAAGCTTTTGAGTTTTCCAAGATTTTAGGAAGGACAAAACAGTACCATTGCAGACTCTAATAACCCGGAGAAGCATTGTGTTTTTCTTAGCCCATGCACTATCCCTTTGTAGCTACATGTTTACTTCTTCACATTAGCAGTCACATTAGCAACATTGTTTCTCTCAACACCACAAGCAGCCATCTAGCCTACCTGCCTCCGTGTCATTAAGGTCTTCGAGTGATAAGCAGCAGCTCATTTCAAACGCAAGGACCAAAATGTGTCCCCGGTGCTGAAGCAGAGAGTTAATGATGATCAAAGACTGTCGGCCAGGCGGGATGATTAGTTGTCTGTCAGAAGATAAAGACAAACTCACAACTTTGACCCTTCTGCCTATATGGAACAGCGGTAAACCACTATGGCCAGGAAGTGTCTGTCCTTGTAAAACAGGAACAGGAACGCTATTAAAAGTCCATGAATGGAAGTTATTAACTTTCTAATGTCCAATTAATTGAAACATTTTTGGTTGCTGGTGTATTATTAATGGCTTTGTGCTACTTTTCGGACATAATTGTGCCATAGAATACATAATGCTTCACTGATTGCCAGCTTACCATCTGCTACCATATCTTGTCATGCACCTAATAAATAGTTTTGAGGTTATAACACTATAAATGCACATACACAACTGTCTAAATATGTCTGTATTCAAAATGGCTGCTTGGTTGTTCGGTACTTTGATTGCAATATTGTCTGCACATTCTTCAGATGTTTGTTTTTATATTTCAACTTTTATTCCTTTGTTTCTTCTCCATAACCTTTCATCCTCCACTTTAAGATGTTATGTTGGGTTCTGCTTCAGAAAACCTGACCAGAAAGGACAGAGGATGTCAGAGGAAGCCAACGAGAGCTGACAGCACCATCCCGGCCAGGAAAAATCCATGGGCGGACATGACAGGAGAAGTACAGCTCTGACTGCGGATGAGTCTAAGAGGCAGAAGGGAAGGGAGAGGGCACATGGCCAGCAAACAATGATTTCTCCGGCTGTGCAGGACTCTGAGGCGTTTGCCAGCACGCCCGGTTCGTGTGCCAGAGATGTTTCCTGAGAGACAAGTGCCCAGACGTCAAGACGCCATGACAGGGCTGCTTGCCAGGTGAGCTGGTGTCCAGTGGCTATGGTTAAAGTTCTGGTTGCTGTATTAACATATCACGCTCTGTCATTGGCTGTGTTTATTGTCTACACACAATAGACTAATAGTCCACATAATGACAATGGTCCAAATTGGATAAGGCCTTGATGTAAATGGTACAATCTCCAAATATAGTCGAATGTGATGTAATTGTGGTGCAAATTAATTAAGGGGGTGTCTTTTATTTACAGGTGATATTCGGCCCTTTGAGACGGTAATGTGATTAAATGCTATAAATAAACTTTACTACAAAATATTGGTTTGTCTTGTTTTATAATCATATTGCGCTTGTTTCAAGATAGATTACAAGACCATATGAACTCCAGTACAATTGTCTCTTTGCAGCCAGATACATTTGTTTAAAATTAAGAATAATTTGATTACTTTGCATTGTTTACCGTGTTACAGATAATGGCACGGTAATGGGTTATGTATTTTATTAACAAAAAAGTGACTGGGGACTTTGATGTCATGGTGTCGTTCTTGCTGTTCCATTTCATGATGTGTTATGAATGATGCATGTCTTTGTAGTCGTGGTTGGAGTGTTTTTTTCGCACAGGGCATCACAACAACAGAACAAGAGCTTGTGATGTGTATGGCTGTGGTGCTTTTATCTCCATTAGGTGAGCATATCTCCTCTGAGCTTCATAATAAAGTTTCAACAGGTTACGTCTAGGAGTAGTTAGCCGCCCTAGAAGTAAAAGTTCTACATAAAGGTGAATTAAAGTGCACTCCTCGATGTGTACCCTAGATTACCAATGTATTAGCCATGCATTACAGAACCTGAGAACCCCATGACAGCTGAACTGCCACTAGTCTCTACTGCAACTGTATTGTGAGCTGGGGGGAGGACATTTTCTTACTGGGAGGGTGGGTGGGGGAGGGGGGGTGGGTAATAGTCGTGCTCTAACACAATCAAGGAATGTTCCTTTTTAATGCACACATCAAATTTAGAAACTATTCTATGCAGCTATTTGACATATATTAAAACACAACTCCATTGCTGTGATGACTCTAATGTGGCATTTTTCCCTTGACAGGGGTGATGCCCTTCATAAAGCAGTGGATGTGGTCTGTGATGACTACAGTATTACACATGCTATATGTTCAGGCTTCTTGTCAGGTGCTGGGCAGCTCTCATGGCCTGATGGTATTCAGTATGATGGGGTCAATCTCCTGAGTGATGGCAAGCCTGGCAATCTTACTATCTTACAAATGCTTCTGTTACCTTGGCAACGTTGTATTGTGCACAGCACGGATGTTTGATGATAAACTATATACTGCAGGTGTGGAGAAATGTATCGACATCTCAACAAACTTTAGAAAGATTGTGATGCTGAGTGGATCATTGTTTTGTAGATTTGTATTAATACGTTTTAGTTTTGTAATTCTCTACATCCAAAGCTTTCAGCATTTCTAGACGGATCTCAAGCTCTAAGATCAAAGCTAAAAGCTTTGGATGTAGAGGGGATGTCTTGGAGGCCTCTTCAACATCGCGTGGAAGTCGGGGACAGCGCCAAAAGAGTGGCAGACTGGGGTGGTGGTTTCCCTCTTCAAAAAGGGGGACCAGAGTGTGTGTGCCAATTACAGGGGTATCACACTACTCAGCTTCCCTGGTACAGTCTACTCCAAGGTGCTGGAGAGGGGGGTTCGGCCAATTGTGAGGCTGTGGTTTCACTCCAGAGGCTTCAGGTAGAGGGATACATTAAGGAAGATGTGATATTCAGGGATTATTCAAGAGGATAGGATCAGCGGAGACACCGATGAGCTTTTCTAAATGACACCCAGCTTCTTGCGAATAAACATCAAAGGTTTAAATGCATGATGATCTCCATTAAGGGGCATGGAGAGAGGCAAAGCATGATATAGTGTTGTTTAAAGGAATGGCATACTCCTCAATGTGTGACTGGAATTACCCATGTGGGTAAAACGAGCATTCCAAAAACAGCACTGTTTTGACTTCACATGCTTGCATTAGCGAGCACTGCATTTGGAGTGCATCCCGCAATGAAGAGTAAACACCACCAGCTGTGGAACGCGTCCCTACCTTTAATTGAGGTGTTATGGTGAGAACACGTGTTGTCTGTCCTTTCATCTTCAGGCCAACCATGGTAAGATGCCTGCAGAGACAGTACCTCTCAGTACATCAGCATGGTGTGTTGATTCAGTAAGGTTCACACATAGTTGTGCTGACTAGCTTCCTTCGAGGTGGTTTTATCTTGGCAACTTCCTAATTGTTATTAACAAAGTGTAGCAAAGCATTCTATCAGAGGTTGAAGCATAATGTTGTTGACTCATGCAAGATGATAAATTATAGCACAGGGTTTCCCTCTTGGGAGTAAAGAAAGATTTCAAAAGAGAGGTCCGGTGAAAACCGCTACTAATGGAGACCCACTCAAAGGGTATCTGTAAGGGTCTAGTCAGTTGTCAAAGTGGTTTGGTCTCTCTTTATGTGGGCTTTAACTAAAATGTTCTTTACAGCCATTGCTCAAAAACAGTTTTGCTGAAAATTGATAAATTCTCAAGAAAATACTTGAGAAGAAAATGAGCATGCATTATGAAAGAGAGCAAACAGCACCTATCTTTCTGCTGCTCTCCTTCTCCGTCTCATTTCATCTCAGAAAGAGAACCTTTTGATGAAGATCAGTTCTTTCTTATTATATCTCATAGCCCATTGTGTGAAGATCTTTAATATTTGCCCATACTTTGGCCTGGGGTGCCAGTGAGAGATGCTTGCTTATCTGCTGCCTCTACAAGACCGCTTCTAGCAGGAATCACCTCACACACGGTGTTACAGATGTGTGACCATCTTTCATATGACTAAGAAGACCCATCACATAGGCTATCTGAGTTATACACACAGTACAGTAAAACATAAAAAATATGTAAGGATATTTATTTAATGCCTGTAGTAAGTATTTGTAAAAGTCAAATTAAAATATATATACAATATTTGTTTTGCTCTGTTCAGAACTTATGTATATTTATCCTCACTTGCGTTAAAAAGTTTTATATTCAACTGACCCTTTTACATACTTAAATAAAGCATACTTTAAAATGATCTGCATAATACGCGTGTGGGTAGTTTAAGTTTTACTGGATGGTAAACATTTTGCTATATTGTTCATAACACACCACTAGAGGGAGACGTCATTCAACGAACGTGTAATTAGGCTACTGCTTGGCCAAGAAGTGCTTAAATACTATTTTTTTACGAATGCATAGTCAATGTTTTTGTACTATGACTACTACTACTACTACTACTACTACTACTATAATCATAGTAATAAAACAATAAGACTAACATACGTATGTAAGCCTACAACACAGACCGTATTTCTTAGTATAGCTACTTTATTTTTATAACAAAATGCCACACGATGGCGCCCTTGGCACAGTAATAATGTGCACTGTAAGCTATGTAGGTCTACATAGCGGTAAACCTACAACATGCTGAGCATCACTAACATGTTTTACAATAATGCTTAAGTTGAGGCCATAGGCTAGGCTTATATTATTAGGAAACATAGGCCATATATTGTCTATAGCCTAAATTGGCGGCTTTTGCGCTTTGATGTCAATGTTTTGTCTGCATGCAGTCAATTTGGAATCACTGAAATGCATACTTTAGATTAACATATGAAGAGTTGTTACACCAATTTGTATTAATATAAGCAATAACATAGTAAGTCTACAGTACAGGACGCTACTGTAGCATATTCTGGAAGCCTACAGTGGTTTGTGAATCGTGGACTATCCCAGTTGTTCCAGAGGGAGTAGACTAGGTGAGCTAGGATAGGCTGGGAGTATGGTTGGAGCAGTCAGCGGGACGGGGAAAGGCACAAGAAGAAAAGAGGAAGAGGACATATTCCTCCTGACCTACTGAATGTGGGACAGGACTTCTGACGCAAACATTTTAGAGATAAATCGTAGCTGTTGCACATTGAAGTAAAGGAATTGACCTTCGCGGATGACATAGCGTCGCCGCGTAAAACTTTCTCGGGTTAAGTCGCTCTGCAAATCCACCCGAGATTTTGTTTTTGTTAAAAGAGAGGAGCAGAATACGTTACAACATCATGACGCGGAGAACCGTGCAAGAAGTCACCGTGCAAGATGTCCAGAAGCGAAGGAATCCGAACAAACACTATGTAAGTCAACACGTTTATAGATTTACTGTCATAGTCATCTGACTTATATCATCGAACTTTGGCTTCCACACCTCCGTTTTTCTTGGTCTGAATCGGGTATACCAAAAACAAAGGGAGTATCAAATTACATCTTACGAATGCAGCTGAACAGAATAACCACTACATGTTCTTCTTTCAATAAGTATATTAAATGTTATAATGTAGCTCAAACGTTTGTCTTTGGCTCTATTTCAATGTTAACATATGTAAAACACACACACATTGTCAGTTAACTTAACTTTATGACAATGTTATTAATGCTTTCCCTACTTTTACTTTGTATAGGCCTAAACATTGTTGTGTGTGTGTGTGTGTGTGTGTGAAGCAAAGTATAAATATTTCCCCATGAAGATTTTGTTTGATTGCTTCAATCTGTCTAATTATGTCTAGATAAAATATCAAGCCTACGGTTTCCTACAGCTATTAGAACATCCCTATAGCAGATTACTGTTGATGTAGTATAGGCTATAATAATAAAAATCTAAATGTTTGTTAGTTTAGTATAAATTAACATTTGGATGGGGCAAATATAGATCATCGCCTATAATAGACTAGTGTAGTCTAGTGTAATAATTAAAGATTTCAGTGATCCAACTACTTTGATTTGCAAATTAAAGTGGTTTGACCACTTGCTGGAGCATGGAATGCCATCCTAAAACAACATAGCTTTCAATCTCATACTAAAGCCTGTTAATCCACCACAGGCATTTCATTGCCTTTGGTGGTAGGCTATATGACATTAATGATTAATAGCTCAGTCAATTTCAGCTGCCGCCCAGCCTTGTCAGGTTTGCCAGGTGATGTCAGTATTGTTGAAGGCAGGATCAGGAAATACACATTCCTACTGTACATGACACTTCTATTGTCATGCATAGTGGACTACAGTGTAAACATCTGTAGCCTTGGCGGGCTGTTTGAACAAATGTATGGCTAAACGAAACAGGCCATGTCCTGCTGCACCATGTATTGACTTTTCACTAAAACGTTTACAATCATATTAGTCAATGTTTATTATAGTGGGTACATCATATATTATTTATATTAAATAAAATAATAATGCTAAAGTACATTTGCAAGTGCCTACCGGACCCTTATAAAAGAGGAAAGCCAGGTTACCAGATTCTTTCCGGTTTCTTTGGGCTAATTCAAACTGACATTCAGTACAATAATGGGCGCTAATGCTAGCCCATTACCACTAAATTGTCTCCACACAGACAGAGCTCCCTGATACTTCAGGGCCTCTGTTTTGAATTAACACATAATAGCAGTAGAGAAGTAGAGAAGAATGTGGATGGAGGCCAATTGAGGGAGGTTTTTCATGTTTCGTCAATTCCCAATTATTTCCCAATTAGTGTTGCGGGAATTGTGTTTATTTTATTTTAAATGTATATATTGTGTATTAACCACACAACCAAAAACCTGCGGAATTTGTTTTGGTACAGTGTGTTAAAGGTAATATGTTATTTAATGACATATAATGACATCACATGCATTTATCCAAGCTGTTCAGTTGCCTGTGCATGTTAGTGTGTGTTTGTGACCCAAAGAGCATTTGTTCTGGTCATCTAGTGGCAGAAAGTCATATAGGATCACTTTAAACTGCGGCACAAAACAAAGATACGGTTTACAGTACATGGCAACAGCATATAGTTATTGTTACAGTATTTTACTTTTTTTTCCAAAAACAATTTTTGTCACGTCGTGCATACTTTTCCATCCCACGTTTCTCAACGTGCAGCAGATGAAACACCTGCTCGAATCTGGCCTGATGTATTTCCCAATCCTTCCCTTATAGCTCTACCACATTTGCTTCTTGTCTCTCTATATTGCCCTGTCCATAAAAGAACAATGAGCAAAAAAAAAAAAATAGAAAGTTAGAATAATCACATTTAATTTAGTTTAGAGATTATATTTAGAGATTATTTAGTAAAACATGTTTTATTGACTACCAGCCTTAATAATATTACATAACTTTTGCATTAATCCAACTGCCCCCTAACCTGACATGGCAGATTCATTGTTATTCACGTCTATTTGGGGAGCCGTCCATTGAATCTGTTTGTGAATGGCAGGCACTTTCAAAAAATATTTGGCAATTGATTGGATGGACCATCTGGTCGTTTTCGCTGTCGGCACTGCCATTCACAAACCTCACCCGTATAGCTATCAACACGATGCTGATTGGAAACCACGCCCGTATAGCTATAAACACAACGCTGATTGGACAGTTCAGTTACTACTCGGACACATTCGCAATAATTTCTAGGCTTTCCAGACCGATTCTCATGGCAAAATTAAATTGAAGCTTGCAAGATCAGGATGATCTCGTTAGGCTAACTGCCCCGTAGTTGTTAACTGGAAGCAAAAGCTTGTGGAAGCAGCCATTTATTGCAATACTGAATCTGAATGCACATCCCCACCTACAACTGCTCTGTGCGCATGAGTGAGTGTGAGCGAAGGACGATGGTGGACCAGCAGCCCTCCACGCTGTCAGGGGTTGAGAGGGACATGATGTCCTAGAGGTCCTGTGTCTTGCCCATATGCCTGTCCATATTTCACCACACGCTGTGCTGTAGCCTAATACACCTGCAGTTTTCAGAAGAAAAATCTGGAGTTGTTGTTCTGTAACATACGTATGCTCATCAATGCATGAGCGTGGTTCCTTGCGGGTGAAATTGTGTTTTAATAGAATGAGGGATTTGTATGTTGTTTGTAAATTGCTTTCCCTTGCCATCAAACAGCCATAGTAAATCTTCAGGCCAGGACCTTGTTTGGGTGGGTGGGCCTTGTAATTCCACTGTAGAAGGCTGATTGAGGACCCTATTCTTTCTCTTACGGTAGGTTAGAGGAGAGCATTTATTACAGCTGACTGGAAACACCACCTATATTACCTTAGCAGGAACAAAAATAGTTTGGATGGGGCTGGATAAGTACAGTAAGGTTAGCTAGACCCCAGAGCCTAGCTGAGTACATAACCCTTGTCCATATATGAGTATCATGCCCTAAGAGGCTAGAGCAGGTCTAGGAGGAGCATGGCCAACAGATGCATTCGCCCAGACAGGGTTAGCCACCAGGAAGTTTCTGTTCAGCTCTAACTGCTGTAGTGGTTTGAGTGTGCAAACTAGTGACTGAGATGGTTATGTAGGATGATGATTGTGTCCATGTGTGTGTGTGTGTGTGTGTGTGTGCGTGTGTGTGTAAATTGATCTGCGTGAGGCCTTGTTTTAAGTGTGTTGATGTTAGAGTATCCATTTCAAGTGATTTAACATTTAGTGCAACTAAGACAAAGCTCAACCGTGGGTCTGTTTTTCAAATATGCTTGGTGTATAAGATGGTGCCTATACAGTGTTGCAATTTTTCAATATTACGTTGATTAACATGATCATAACCATAACTTTCAAAAGGACAAGGCGATTATGAGTTAGTATTTCCAGGCTGGCCTAATGTAATATTATAATCTGGGGAGTTTTAATTATTTAATATAATAAGTTCTGCGCCACCAAGAATAAATGGTCACATAAGCACAATGAGTTCCTCTTTCATTAGGAAATGTTGATAGGGAAGATAAATCGTACAATATCCTTGCAGCGTTCAAGTGTGTTGACTTCATTACTTCACAAATGTGCCCTCCATACAGTAGCTATATTCTCAGGACATTTCACCCTGCACAAGTCACACCACCCTCAGGTTTTAGAAATGTGCCAGATGCTATATGTCACATCTACTCTAATTCTGTGTGTGTGTGTGTTATGTTGTAGGTTTACATCATTAAAGTGTCCTGGAGCGATGGCAGCACAGAGATCATTTTCAGACGCTACAGCAAATTCTTCGATCTCCAGGTGAGTCAGCCAATACAAGATACTTTTCAACATTCCTTCAATTCAACATGCAATGAGACCCCGTATCTGCGTGTGCATGTGCGTTGCCCTAGTGATGTAAATGGAGGACAGTAATAGATTTGACAGCCGCACTGATGTCTTAGAAACATCTTAATCATTCACACTGGCGCTGCTGTTTCACAATGAGGGAAAGCATGTCATCAATAAACTATCTGAAAAGTCCCCCACCCCCGCTTCAGCAATAGAATGCTTCTCTGTCTGCACTTGAATGAAGCCCTCCCTCCCAACAACGCTGCCCAAACTAACTGGATTACATTCCTTGTAATTGATCGTGATGACCAGCCACATGGTCTGTCTGTACCGTATTGCACTGGAGTGCATTCCAGCAAGGAAACTATGATAGTGCACCCAGGTTACTTTGACACTGTGCACGTTGTTAGCTGTGATGGTATAGGTTATATTAGGGCTGGGCGATATGGACCAAAAATAACATCCCCGATATATTTAGGTTTAATACCGATACACGATATATGTCGGTATTTTCCATGAAGTGGGCTAAATCCTTCAGGCATAGAGAAAAACAACAGGAAACCTGACGGAAATGTGACATTTTTTATTTTTAGTGACTTTAATTGACACATGTGAGCTTTCTCTGGTGTCTCCGCCCCTTTGACACTCTGAACACAGTAAGTGCAGGCATGGGGGGAGAGACCAACAAATCGAGAAGTCATGAATAAATGCATAATATAACTATATCAATATAAACAATATTGTCTCATTTTATATCTCTTTTGAAAAAATTCTGATATAACGATATATACCAGTATATCGCCTAGCCCTAGGTTATATACATAAATACCTCTGTGCTAATTTCATTATTTCATTAGTCTAATCAAATAACTGCTGAAGGTTTATACAGCAACATCATTGAAGCGTAGTGCGTCACGAAGGCCTGGCCCAAAGTAAACAATCTATAGCAGGGGTGGGCAATTATTTTCACTTGGGGGCCACATTGATAATGTCACAGAACTTCGCGGGCCACGTTATTTTATTAACAAACATGCTAATTATTTTAAAATACAACACAAAATAGCTATCTTTGCTAACTTGCATATTTATGCATAAAGGCTATTCCTATGCAACACAATTTTCATAATAAAATGTAACAGTTCACTTTAACTATGTATTTTTTTAAGTAGCAGCAAATAAACTAACATTTTGCAGAGCTCGTCGAGTAATTTTATGTTGTATTATTATTTTTAAATGTTTGATGTACCGGGCGGACCGGGTAAAATGTCTCCAAGGGCCGCATCCGGCCCCCGGGCCTGACTTTGCCCAGGCCTGATCTATAGGAATGAATGCCCTTGTTTTTTACCAGCATTCGCCAACCGTTAATACATTTGTATCTACAGATAATCATATTGGGAATATGTCATGTGTTCTGTTATTATGTCTTCTTGTCTACAGAGAGCAGTTACCAGTGATATCATGATCAACTCTGTGGTTGTGGTAATAAATGAGCTGAGTTAGTCGATGTCAAAGCAGTTTTTTCGCCAAATAATTTGTCATACACTCAGCTGCTTCCTGTTGCGGCAATAGCCCGTGAGTGGGCTCTCGGTTGTTAGGGTGATAGTGGGTGAGGGCGTAGATTGTTTGGACAGATTCCAGGCTTATCTCTTATCTGGTTTGGCATTGAGGCATGAAGCGCCCTTCAATGTAGTTCTATGTGTGTGTGTGTGTGTGTGCGTGTGTGTACATGTGTGTGTGTGTGTGTGTGTGTGTGTGTGTGTGTCGGAAGGAAAGGGGGTCTCATTTGTTTTGTGTATTAGATTTAGAATTATTAGATTTTCAACATTCTTATTTATTACAAGAATAAACTATTTTTACATTACTGTAGCGTATATGACCTAAAATGGTCTCAAGTGGTTCGTGCCCACAGTATTTAACTAAGTAAAATGCTTTGAGGAGGCATATTGACATCATTCTTACATCCTGTAACTACAGAGAGACAGAGTTCATTACCTCACATTTCCAGACCTGTATGTTCTCTATCTATGCACACCACAACCTTTAAAAGGCAGGATGTCTTAGTCAGCACTTCCTGCTTAATCCTCATAATGTTGTACAGAAAGACAGAATAAAAACGACATTCATTCAAGGCAGGTAATGGTGCAATGGTGTCGTAACACAATTCGTGTGTAAAAAAAAAAAAATTATTTTTCCCCCAGCTATCATTGAATGCATGTACTGTAAATATCGATCTACATATTTGTGAATTTGTTTTCTGCCTTTACATTGAGACATACTGCACGTGTGTGCATATGTTCTATTAGTGAAAATATGTCATTTAAGAAAAATATGACTTGATATATTTGTTCTCACATCTTAATATAAAGGTTTTCACCTCCTGTCTGGCAACATATTTACCATCATAAACTCCAGGCCAGCTAGTATTTTTGAACAGACAGGAATCTGACAAACACAAGAAGAATGTAGACAGTGTCATTAAATAACCATAGCCTTTCTACCAACTCACATTCCTTCTCTGTTTAAAAGTAGGTTTTATTCCACATTAGCTAGGCCAATAATACCTCCCCTTCCTTCTGGGGTTAGAGTGGTTACCTGCAACAAACATAATTAGCATGACATAAACTTCACCACATCAAATGCAGACTGGTAACACAGCAATATCGTTTCTGCTGTTGTCTGTTACTTGACACCTGTTATTAATATAAATGGTACAAGCCCACTGAGACTTGTTGATGTGGCGTCACAAGTCATAAACTCTTGATGATATCTTGCTCATTGCTGTAATATTTCAAACCAGCTTTTTAGTTGATCGTAGATTGACAGATACGGTAAAACTACACAGATATACTGTGTTTTAGTGACCGCTTATTGGGACATGGAAGATCCGTGCATGGATAAAATATAAACAATATTTTGAGCAATTATATTGTGAAATATAGTCAGAGCTGAGCAGAGCAAATTTGGAGCAGGATTGGAAAGAGCATCTTAGCATAACAAGTCAGTCTGACCTCTGTTTAAAAGTGTTCTTGAAACGGTACGATTGAGTGCAGGTGAAAGCTGTAAAGTGCAGAGATTGTGTCATGCGGCCGTCTTCCTACCTTTTGTGATTGTACTACCACGTCAACAAGAAGAGTTTCCATGTGTGTCCTTTAGTCAACCAGCATCCCCAATAGCAAGATAGCTTCTGTTTGTATGCTGTAATGCTGTATGATCCAGAGGTACCCTGTGTGAAGGATGTCCCAACGATGTCTAAATACGCCCACGCAGCCCCTTCTGTTAACGCACAATATGGCAAGGCATTCCCATAACATGTGTTATTACTGGAAAATGGAAAATCTGAATAATGGGATCTAACCAGATCCAGCACTGAAATAACACGTGTGCGATAGACAGATGAAATATTGTGTAGTTATGGGTTGAATGATAGGTCTATTATGTCTATTATGGACAGCTAGAATAAAACCACCACATCCATTAGAATGTTTTTTTTTTTCTTTAACTATTATCCTAATTCAACCTAGTGTAATACTTTTGACAAAATATATAGTTAAAGTCAAAGCAATGTTAAGAATAAGTCCCTTCTCTTCACATGTTGTAGGCTACAGTACCGGTAGCCTAACACGCACCCAAACACGAAAGCTATTTAGCTCCATTCTGTTTTCCCTAGTAAAAGAGTAGATATATGTCCTATTGAGTTTGTGCAACCTGCACGTACACAATATTGCTTCATGATGAAAACTAGGCCTACTAGCAAAAAGCAATTGTCATACTAAACAACTGCTCATACTCGTAATTAAACTCTATTAGCAGACAGGTGAAAACTCCCAACACAGGGCTCCACTGCAGAGATATTGCCCCTGTATGATGTAATTTAACTGTTTTTCAAAAAAAAAAAAAACATTTTAAGAGCAATGCTTAAAACTATTTGTATAGTTGTCTTTCTTTAGCTCTTGTAAAACATCTAAAATCGTGGATTGACTTTTCAAACGTTAATTTCTGAGTAATAATATATTTAAATTTTGTGAAAATCTTAACCTGCAAGTTGCACTTTAAAATGTAATTGCCTTTGACGGCCCTAATTGTTTTAATTCATTAATTTTCTTTTTTTTTTTTTACTAACAAATGGCTAGTTATCACTATATAATATAATTTTGTATTGAGAAATCAAATTCTTCTTCTTATTCTTTCCTAAATTGCATCAATAGCCTGATACAGTATTTTACATTGAACTACAGTATTGAATAATTCCTAAGTGACTAGATATAATGCAATACGCATCCAAACCTATCAACTATTAAATGTCGTTTCTACATCAATTTTACCACTCAGAATTCCACTCAGAATTCGCAAAACTGATAGTTAATAAAGACAGTTAATAAGAAATGATGTTAACATATACAGTACAGCAGACTATGTGAGATATAAGTCATAGTGTGGGAGAGGGAGATGCCATTGTTCATTGTCAGATGACTGCAGACAGTGACACAGAGGATATAGACAAACAACAACCCACTGGGGAAATTACATTTGTTGTAAACCTATAGTTAAACAAGAAAAGAAAAAGGATGACAGCATATGAGTAATGAACAGTATTACTGGATGTACTGTAATATGTAACATGGCAACAACAGGACTTTCTGTTGCCCTTTCTGGGATGTCACTGTCCAAGCTGAGATCAAACCTCAGGCTACAGATATATTTATACTATGTTCTTTTTGTAGATGCATTCAGTCAGACGCATCAGCACTTAAAAATCAATGCAACAGTGAGTTTATTATATTAATCGTAGCCTAATTGCTAGATGGAAGCAATACATAATGGAAAAATATATCACTAATAATAGATCAGAGCAGGTCAACCAATAAGTAACTTTAACTAAAATGTTAAGGGAACTATTAATGCTAAAGCAGAAATAAAGTATAACTGAAATGACAGCAAGGAATCATCACTAGAGCATACATGCTAGTATCTGAACTCGGTCACCCCCCTGGCCTGTAAAGCCTGCATATTTAATGTTGTGTATGATGTAACCGGCCACTAGATTAGATGCTTTTTTAATGGCATCCAGATCCTATGAGTGTCACTGATTACAGAGTGCTGTAGATAGAGGCAAAACAGAGACGGGGTGTGTCCCCCTCAGAAGTGCATGGGAACAATTACATTGTGTGGGGTATTAGCACCCCTTCTTATCTGCACTTAATGTGAAGATAGGTGCAAGTCTCAAGTTGTCACACAGTGCTAAAGTTGAAGTGCATCCATTTCTTCTTGGTTGTGTATGTTTTGTTATGCTGTTATTACTGTGTGCTCTATTAGAAAGTGTTGCAGTTTGTGGTCATGGTTCAAATAACGTGGCTGTGAAAAGATCTAATATTCTCTCTTGGTTGCAATATAGATATACACGTTTTATAGCTCTGACTTCATATGCATGAAAACAGAACATAGTCCTTATCCCTGTCAAATGCAATGGGTTATTCTTGGCAGCATGATCTGAGGACTCAAAACACATACAAAATAGTATTATTTTAGCATAAGCAATGTGTTTGGTCTCCACTCTCGGTCTAATGTTTGTCTTGGTTTGTTCACTATGAATGAGATAAGGAGGCCATTTTTAGATGGGAATGTAGGCTTGTTTTGTTAGACTATACACTGAATAAATTACCTTGCATTATTGACTGCTTGGTGATTTAACTTTTGTGAGGATTTTAAGAGGTTGCACGGATGAGGTATTGATTAAATGAGCCTGGTGAACGCATATTTGGGCTGAATGAAAGTGATTTGGCTGTGAACATGATGTATTAGAGAAACAAATAATACTGAAATAAAGTGCTATGGTATCCAACTTTACTTTTACTACAAGAGCAGAATAAAATCAACATATAATACAAAGTCTTATTTAAAAAAAATATATATACAGTGCATATATATATATATATATATATATATATATATATAAATATATATATATTATATAACAATTTATCTGGATTCAACACAAGTTCAACACAGCATTATTAAGCAATATGTTTTTAATTGGAAACTAGATTATATTGATTAGACTTCACAGTAATTAAATATGTGTCCTACTCATTGATAGAGTATACAGTATGTATTTTTATCGAGACATTTATTTTTATTATTTAAACGATATTGTTTGACATGTATCTATACCTTTCCTTTAGCCTCTCTCTCACCTCACGTCAAACCACGCCTCTCTCAGCCACCATCTACTAGCTACATTCAGTTTGAACTTATTCAGCAGGGGCCTTTTTTCTCTGACTACATCGTGACTGTACATCTCATTCATTTTGATACAAGTGCATGTTCACGTCACAGTGGTGCTTGTGGTCTGCTGACCGCTAACCTTTTTAACACTATCTTATTTTAGCAACATCAGCATAAAATGCAGCTGACTGTGAACATGTGAGGCATTCTGGGGGATTTTCAGGATGGTTTTGGTTCAGCAGATATGATTTCTTGTCACAAATCTTTATAATTGGAGTGATATGCTGTGGAGACAGGATGGTGGACACACACTTTTTTTTTATAGCTCAAGAGACATCACTCCAATTACACATATGAGCCATCAGTCACAATGGGACCTCACCCTACCCAAACATTTCCCCGTCACCCACCCATAATTAAGGACTTGAAGACATTTCTGGACAAAGAACAGTTCTGTTGACTGTTGGCAAGACCTTTGTGGCTTTGTCTAGTACACGATTACACTTAAAAATACACAAAATAGATGCCATTGCCAACACTGTACATCCATACTGCCATGCTGCGGTACAATGGGACCAGCAGTAAACACGACAAGCAGCTGAAATGGTGTTGAGCCAGAGAGATCCAGGGAGAGCTCCATCCAGAGCTCATGAGAGAATGTAATGGGAGTCTACAGCTACAACGTAGCTCGTTAGTTAATACAGCCAGGTGTCTGTTTGTTGGCCTCTAGCTGCTTAGCATCACAGCTGGAGCTAGGAGACACATACACACACACGCACACACACATACACACACACACACACAGAGCTAAGCAATGCGAGTGCAAATGCACATAGATGGAGTAGATTTTTAAAAGACGGCATAAAAACCGAGAGAGATGCGTTGGAAGGGGTCTGCTGAGCCTTTTAAGAAGTAAGGGAACCAAATTGTTCCACTATGTCAGTGGTGCCTGGCTGCTAACAGCCCCCCTAGCAACAGCAGAGAGAGCTGCATATGTAGTGGAAAGGGGGGTGGGGGATACCATCTGCTCAGTGCATTCCTACTCACTGGGCAGGAGCCCATCCTCTTTATTGGCAGAGGCCCTTCTAGGAACTGCTGAATTGTAAAATAATGGGAACTCTTCCAGGGCAAGACATGTGTGTACATACAGTCTGCATGCGCGTGTGCGTGCGTGTGTGCGCGTCTTTGCTGTAATCACTAGTTTTAATCGATCATGTTCTTTCAGATGGAGTTGTTGGATAAATTCCCAGTGGAAGGGGGCCAGAAAGACCCCAAGCGAAGAATCATCCCCTTCTTGCCAGGTAGGAGCCCCACACGCGCGTGCACGTGCTTCAAACACGCACGTGAAGCCACAGGTTTCTGACCTTTACACACACTTCCTCTCTCTTTCATGTGTAGTTAGTCTGCATGTTCCCCATTGCCTCTGCATTTTCTCTGTTCCCCATTCTCCCATCAATGCCCCTCTTTCTCACATACTAAAATGCAAAGGTCAGATCATTGCCGCACAGAGTCTTCAAGCGCGGGTCGACCTTGAATACAGCCGATGTAAGCAGGTTGAGGTGTGTGGTTTGCAGCGAACGGAACCAACCGGAATAAGCGTACTGTATGCCGCCACAGTCTCATCATTTCCGTGAACCAATATTTTTCCATGTCCATTTCCAGTGTTAAGATGATGCTCTCATCTGGAGCAACTTGCAGCAAGCTGTTAAAGAGGCAGTGTGTTATAGCTTTACTACTACATTACTGCTTTGGGTAGGATATTTGAAAATGCAGAATAGATCAAAGTTTAGCCTGACTAATATATCAGAGAGAATATAATGATATACTGTGATTTCACCAATATACTGTTTTAGAAATGAATAATGGTTTAAACATGG
This sequence comes from Typhlichthys subterraneus, assembly GCA_027564835.1. Taxonomy (NCBI): domain Eukaryota; kingdom Metazoa; phylum Chordata; class Actinopteri; order Percopsiformes; family Amblyopsidae; genus Typhlichthys; species Typhlichthys subterraneus. The sequence goes on from JAODUH010035619.1 coordinate 21,239, forward strand.
TTGTTACAATCTCTCCCATGTCTGGTTTACAGTTTGAGAGGAAACTAGTGTGTTTGGATAGGAGTCCACACATACATTTTTCATGCACTTGCACTATACCCAGTGTCTATAGCACTATACCCAGGGCCATATCTTACAACCGGTGCAATGCATTATCAATATAGTATCGCATATGGCGGGTGCACAACGCTCAACTCTACTTGTTACACATACAGGGACGTGCAGGAGCGCACAAATATGCGAAGGATTGGGAATTCAAAGAGTACAATGTGAAATATCATTAGGTGTGTAGCCTACATCAACATATTTTGGGCATCTCACTATTGCCTAGATCAGTGTTTCTCAACGTGGGCGGTACCGCCCCCCAGGGGGCGTTGAGACGACGAAGGGGGGCGCTGGAATCAATATTT
>JAODUH010035630.1:0-21646 GCA_027564835.1 Typhlichthys subterraneus
TATGTGACGTAGTGCTGATGAAGAGGCCGAGACTAGAGACGGTCTCTTATGTGACGTAGTGCTGATGAAGAGGCTGACTAGAGACAGGCTGACACTGTAGATGGGTCCTGCATCCAGCAGCCATGTTTGACTTGCCGCTACCGGGGGCTATGGCCTAGCCTCTGTGCATGCAAAGTACTCTGCAGTACACCTCCAAGCCACCGGGAGTGCTTCTGCATCCTCCCCCTGATGTCTGCATGTGTTACTTTGTGAACCCCAGGTGATCCAGACCGTCACAGCGGTGGATAAGGATGACTTTGCCAACGGACAGCGGTTCTCCTTCGCCCTGCCCGTCCAGATGCCTGTCAACCCCAACTTCACCCTGAAGGACAACGAAGGTAATTATCCCGAAATTGAGGTTTGCATTCCAGCCGTAGAGGCCCTGCCGTGCCCGTTCTAAATTGTCCGCACAAATGAGCTACGGCCAGGCTACACTGAACGAGTAGCGCACACGGAACTGAACGTATCTTTTTACCGGCTGCTCTCTCTCTCTATCAATTGTGAATGTTGCTATGGCAACCATCCCAGTATTGGGTAGATACCTAGAGACAGGGTTGGTGTGTGTTTGCAACCCCCCCCCCCCCCTCCCCTCCCCTCCCCTCCCCGGCTGACACAGGGCACACAGAGAGAGAGAGAGAGAGAGAGAGAGAAAAAATCAATGTGATGATAGGAGATAAGTCTTTTTAGCGCCTGGTCCGGGATCCCCCCCCCCGGCCTGCCTCTCTGTGCAGAGGCATGCAGTTATGCTTCCATTCAAGTGTCTTGTGACTCTCCTGAAAGGGGGAGGGGGGAGGGGGGAGTAGATGTGGCTGGCCCAGGAGGGTGGCGATGTTGACATCACAATAAGGTTTTTGCCCTATTTCTACTAAGCTGTTTGCATGTCTGTTTAAAATTTATATTCCACTAGTTCACATGCAACTACATCCTAAAGATATGCCTTTTAAATTACTTTAACCGCCATGCAGAGGAATTTACCTACTTTCAAACTGCATTTATATTCCAATATATGGGAAAATGGAAAGGCTGGAGCTGCTTATGCTATTTTGCATATTAGAAAATAGGATATTTCACGAAGGTTTCTGCATGTCAGGAAAGAGACCAAATTCCGTAAAAGGTAGTATGAACCCCACTTGAGACTAATATTCAGAATCTGCTGTATACATGCTCCTAAACCCCCCAAAAGGGTCCGATCGGGTTTGTGGATCCAGGAATGTTCTGAAGGATACTTTCACCACTGCCACACGGTAAAAATGGAGGGAGGGGTTTCAGGGTTACTTTGTATCGGCTATTATTCTTCTGGTAGTGATGTGCTTATTGTTCATGCACACCAGTGGTTGACGTATTTGGGGCGCAAATACTGTGTGGTTCATGTGCTCCATGCACCTGCCTGCTGGCCGCGGAGCAGTGAAGCTGGCTCATTACCATTGGCTGTTGGGGAGGAGAGCATTTAGACCAACATGTTCAGCACTTCAGTGTATAGCAGCTGGTGTGTTGCATTCTTGACTATAGTTTAGGGCTGGGCGATATACTTGAATTTACATCGGTATTTTTTCAAAAGAGATATAAAATTAGACAGTATCGTTTATATCCCTATAGTTGCATTATGCATTTATTCATAACTTTTTAGATTTGTCTGTCTCTCCCTCCATGCCTGCACTTGGCCTGAGGAGTGGAGTCAGGAGCGAGTGAGATACCAGAGAAAGCTCACATATGTCGGCTGTTAACTCCACTCGCACAAGTCACAGAGTGAGCATCCAATGGAGAGAGCAAATACTGAGTACATGTTCAATTTACAGATACAGGTAGCCAGCTAGTATTACAAGGTACTGGAAATCAAAAACGAATGTTGATTAAATTATTAATCACATAAATTAAGTAAACTGTCATTATAATGTAGCTGCAATATTCACAACCTCTCTGCTATGGATTTAACCATGTACAACTACTAATTAATGTTGCTAAAAATAAATAAATGTCACATTTCTGTTGGGTTTCCTGTTTGTTCTCCTCCTGAACATCGGTATTCAATCAAAATATATCAAATATAATTTTTGGTCCATATTGCCCAGCCCTACTATAGCCACAAGCCATGCTAGTGTGAATGCTTGCTTAAAGGCACCTCGGCGCTTGGGGTTTAGCACCACGGCCAACAGGCGTTGTGGCAGAGCATCCGTTGAATGTGAGCAAGAAGAGCGTTCCTACAGTTCATTAGTTGGACAGGTGTTGTTTCAGTTTCAGCCAGCGACCTTCCAAACAGAGGCGGCCTCTCCTCTGTGTTGTGACACTGTGACCGTGAACACCAAACAAATGCAGCCAGGAAATATCACAAAACTATTTTGAACATGCACATTGTTAGGCCACACATGAGTCCAACTTCCATCCATCCAGCCACCCCCACCAAACATGCCCAAGCTTAATTAGCTATATGACACTATCTCTGATCCCAGATATACTGTCACACCTAGGGCTAAACCTGACTGTTTTGTTAAGATGGCATCTATGTGATGTTGATGCTACGGGAACTTTAAGACTAATGCCATTAGTTGTGAATGTAGAATCCTTTTTGTTCCCATGATATCGACAGGATTGATTTCTGGAGGAAAACCATTCCTGAAAGCATTTTGGAACGCTCCCTAATTATATAGTTATTTTGTCGAGGATTGGAGAAGTGTCACAGGGATAGCATTTCATTCGGGGGCTTTGCTACCCGCTGATCAACAGCCCAAAGGCTGCTGAGCTGCTCTGACTCTACATTATAAGCCCATGTGGGACGGACAATTATGCATGATACGTAAATCAAGTAATTCTCAGTCCTATTCACAAACAACACTTCTCACAGAAATTAGTCTAGGCACAAGATTGCACGGCCCTAGCAAAAGGTAGACTGGCCATGTTTGTAAAGCAAATAGTCCATACAGTATAAGAACACACACACCCATGTACTCGAATGTCACACAAAACACACATGCACACACCCTTGATTCACACTTCACACCCCGCTTAAAGCCACATGAGGACGCCTATTAAATATAATTGGAGGAAATACACCAGAAAAATACAGTGAAGAGATGTCCTCATTTCCTAGACACTGGATTAGCCCAGCCTGGTTGTGACACTGAGCCCCTTGGTGTCACCGTGGCAACATCTCGGGGATGAAGCCTCAATGGCTAACGAAGCGCTCCTCTCCGCCATGAAAGGTTTAAATCAGGGTGGAATTGGCATTGACGTTGGCATCCATGGGCAGAGCGCTGCCGTCTGCACCTCGGCACTGTGCTACAGCCGTAGCCAGACTCTCCACTGCAACGGCAGTGGAGAGTCTGTGTATTTATCTTGTTTCCTGCAGACACCCAAGGGTAAGCTCCCCGTGGAGCTGGTCTGGGGCACAGTCTTCTGTTGTCCACAGGACTATCCCTGTCCTGTGGAGCTACGCGGGCCGGATCAAGGTCTGAGTAAACAACACATTACTGTCTGGTCTTTAAAAAGCTGACAGCTCTAGGATCTGGAGACACTGAACTACCCAGAATGCAGTGTGGTGTGTGTTTGTAGAAAAGGCTGGTATGAGTCATCCACTTCAGACACAAGGAGGCTTTTTATCATTCATCTTGGCTCATGTTGACTATCATGGTCATGAGTTTGCCTCAACATTATATCATATTGATATATTGTTCAATTAGCACGTAGGAGTATTTCCTATGGAGTATATTTAGCCCCAGAGCCGAGTTACCTTTTAACCATGAGCTGCACAGAATCTGCTCCACCTTTCAGGACTCAGACCCTATTTTTAGCAGTGAAGTGGCTTTTGTCTAGACCCCACCTCCCCCTTATCCTGTGCCCCCCAGCCCGCCGTAGCATATACATCCCGTTGCTAACCCGATAAGCCACTGTGGACTGAATGCAGTCTGTCATTCAGCTGCTGAGCCTATTTATGTTCTCACAGGGGTCTGCTCTTACTTAAAGCGTCCACTGTCTGTTTGCATTAGAAGTTACTGGCTGCTCTCACAACCGCAGAGAGGGTGGTGGGAGGGGAAGGGGGGAAGGGAGGTTTAGAGCGAGAGAGAGAGAGCGACTGGCTGAAGACTGCATCATGTTGACGCCCCTTTAGTAAACAGAAAGTGTCCCCACTCGCCTCGAACCCACTTTAAAACCAGAGCTGTTAACTTGCACCCAAATGATGGCGAGCCTGTCTCTGATCCTGAGACGCCTGTGACATTTTATGAAGCAGCTAAAAACATTTTTTGTTTTTTTCTCAAACAAGCCTTTGGTTAGCCTGTCTAATAAGCATCTCTAATGTATTCATTGCTTTTATTGGCCTTTCCCCCTCTCTGGTCAGAAATGTTGTATTTGTTTATGTCTCCATCGTCAGTGATAATTCTGCTGTGATTTTACTTGTCAGCCCTCAATGTTTATTATTTTGTTTCATCTTTAAATTATGCCTTATTAGTGTGTATATGCTGTATATTTATTTTTATGATCTGCGAGAGGTGCTATACAAATAATATATACTTTTAATGGACTCATGCACAAACACTAATTGACACAAAATATAAATACTACCACTGTCTAGAGTACTACTGCAGTATAAATACTACCATGTATACACTACATATGGAGATACTACCACTGTCTACAGTTACAATACTACTACAGTATAAATATTACCATGTATACACAGTGGTAATAGACAGTGCTAGTATAGTATAAATACTAGCATGTAAAAGCTACATGGAAACACTATTACTGTCTGCAGTATAAACACTATGATATACACGCTACACATGGACTTATCCTGACAGACGGACATTGTGAGAGCTCTTTGGGTTTAACGCTAATGGGCTGTATGCCAAACTTCTTCACCACGGAGGGCTGAATGCTCTTCTCCTCTCTCGTCTCACGTCACATTGTGTTGACACGCTCGTCTAAAGAGAGCCAATTAAAAAAATCGGGGTTATGATCTCAGAACAATTCAGTTGCTCAAACAGATCAATAGATGTGTGAAGGCATTTTAGAGCAGTGAGCACAGAGAGGCCTTATAATATTACGGATAATCAAATGCGTTGAAAGCCCGACCGTCAGGCTGTTGATGCACAGGGAGTTTAATTAGCTTCTGTGCCATTCATACTTCACTTGGAGAGTGCCGAGTCAGCGGGATTTGTGCAAAGTGGGCACGTCCATCTCTCTCGCGCTGGTTTGTCAGACACACAACAAACTGTTATTTAGGGAAAAACACTTCCCATCATTCAAATGGAATTACACAGTTAAGATGCCTTTTCCCCTGTAAAAATACCGCGACTGAAATTAAACACTTCAACATTTGTTAACTGCCACTTAATGGTGCTTTAAGCGGCACACACCGAGCTGCTATGTACGGAAGTGAGCCACAATCCACAATGTGTGGATTTACATTGTATACCAGTTGGGTTACAAACCTCACTGGGTCTGAGCCTTGGTCTCACAACCCCCACCACATTGCACACTGCACGGTGTGCTGGAAGTCAGTAGGGTTTAAAGGTATAGCAAGTGACTGTAAGCTAATGCACTTTTTGTCAAATTAATCAAATACAGTATCTCCTTGTGTTCCGCTATAGCAGGGATAATCAACTCTGGTCCTGGAGGGCCGCACCCTGCATGTTTAAGATCGCTCCCTGCTCCAACACGCCTGATTCAAGGTTGTTAGAAGCCTGATACCAACCCGTTCATTTGAATCAGGTGTGTTGGAGCAGGGAGAGCCCTCCAGGACCAGAGGAGCCGTGCGCTATTGCTTACCGTGCTCTGTGCATGTGTAACGGTGGCCAGTAGATTGCGCTGTGTTGTGAAAGTTAGTAATTCTCACTCTCCGACACCTCAAAGGACGCTCTGGCGTCAAACGCCAGGGCCGGTGGGCTTTAGACAACCTTGTAGAGCGCCATACCTGGATATGGAACCCCACATGGGTTCCATATCCAGGTGAGGGTTTGTCCATTTATATACAGTGTACAGTCTATGGTGACGTCACAGAGGGTCTGTCCATTTATATATACAGTCTATGGGGACGTCACAGAGGATTTGTCCATTTATATATACAGTCTATGGTGACGTCTCTGCTCAATCAGCTCTGCACCATAGACCACACAAAAACAACACACAATATCCTAGCCTTTGCAATGTGTGTCCAATGTGCGGGCAGAGCTTCTTAGAGAGCTCAATCTGGGATTAAATGAAGAGGTGTTTTTGTTATGATCCAGTTTTTCAACAACAGATGCATTTTATAAACCTGCTGCTGATAGTGTGGCCTGGGTAGGGTAGACATGGCTGATGCTTGACAGTAGACCTACGTGTGTAAATTATTGTACCCCATGGATTGGTTACAACTGTCCAATTTTCACCGATACGATCCAGCTATTTAAGTCTGTATCGGACCGATTTCCGATCTCAGTATCGTATCGGTGCCATCCCTAAAAACTACAACACCTTAACAAAGACAATGTACGTGAACAGATTTGTAGACGTAAGCCACATGGTTCACCTGTGGACAGCTGGAGAGATCCTTAACCTGCGTGTGCCAGGAGAACAGACCTGGTCCTACCATAAACCTGATAACCTAGAACAGTTTGGGACACTTTGGAGAAGACTGCACATCATGTGTGTCAGGGAAAGGGGGGGGATTTTTTAGCGTTACTTAGCAGGCTAGCAGGCAAGCCATTCACCAGCCAGTGACTTTTCTGCTTAACGAACCTGGTACACACACACACGCACGCACACTGCACACCCTATCCTGTCCAGCATATTGCTGTGATTGCAGACAGTGTTCACTTTCAGTACGAGCCATGCAGCCTATGGGAGAAACACAAGCAGACCATGTGTCTATAGGCATTTGTTGCAGTAGAAGTACTAACATGTATCTGCTGCAGTAGAAGTACTAACATGTGTGTGCTGCAGTATAAATACTAGCATGTATCTGCTGTAGTAGAAGTACTAACATGTATCTGCTGCAGTAGAGGTACTAGCATGTATCTGCTGTAGTAGAAGTACTAGCATGTATCTGCTGCAGTAGAAGTACTAACATGTATCTGCTGTAGTAGAAGTATTAACATTATCTTCTGGCTGTGTATCCGATGCTGTGCTACAGTGTTCCCATGACTACTGTATGGTCTGTGGCTCACCAGGCCACTTAACTGGAGCAGCTAAACGGGTGAGGTCAGGACCCCTGGGAGGCCACGGCGTGCTTTGTAGGGGGCGACGGAATTGTGCCAAGTCGTCCTTTTGTCCACGGTGCGGGTCGCTCATTCGTTACCTCATTTGTTAGCTCATTCGTTAGCTCATGCTGTGCTAATGAAGGAAATGTCCTGCTAGAGGGAGGGCAGCTGAAGCAGAGGATGACTTCGCCACAGGACACAGGCATTGAGAGGGAGAGTGTGAAGCAAACCAGCTTCCAGCAGAACCATAGCTGCGAGGGCACGCTGTCAATTAAACGCAAACCTGGAGCTCCTTGTGAAGTGTGCACCGGCTGTTGAAAAGTGGAGCTAGCTGTTCTCGTGAGCCGGGGGGGAGGTGGAAATCCTGTTCACTAGGAGCTAGAGCTGCAGCCCTCTCCCTTCTTTAGCCCCCCGTAGCTCAGGAGGTGCTGCTTGACCTCCACAGTAGATTGTAGATCGGCGTTGACACGCGACGGTGTGAGCTGTAGCCCTGTACAACAGACAAGCCCTGCAGCCCTGCTGGGAGCTCTGTTTGTGTTAGAATCAGCTCTTTATAGCCGTTTTATGGAGCGGATGAATGCATAATCCCTTTATTATCACCGTCATCATCATAATAACGATGCATTATCATATGTATATATTATATATATTTATAGCACCTTTAAAAGATGTTGTTTTAACTGTCAAAATAAAAGATATAATAAAGCGATAACAATGGGAACTGGACTGGATAATAAAAAGCCCTAAACACCCCCCACCCCCCCCCCCCTCCGCCCCAGACAGCACAGCCAGCATCATTGCGCGGCGTCGCCGCTACAGCCAGCTGACCCAGGAGCGCTACCGGCTGCCAATCGTGGTGTGGGACGGAGGCGAGCCGTCGCTGAGCGGCACCAGCACGCTCACCCTGCGGGTCTGCCCCTGTCAGCGCCACGGCCGCGCCCGGGCCTGCCAGGGCCACGCCTTCCTCTCCTCCGCCGGCCTCAGCACTGGGGCCCTCATCGCCATCCTGCTGTGTGTCGCCATCCTGCTGGGTAGGTCACATGGTCACATGACACCCTGCTGGGTGGGTCACATGGGAGGAGGGGGGGGGGGGGGTGAGACAGCCAACATGTTACCTGTGAAGAACATGCACACACAAACACACACACCCTTTGTGGAGCTCTGTGGATAATTAAGAAGCTGCTACCCATTTTCCAGTTGCCTGACATGATCATCATCACGCCCAGGTTATGAATATTCATCATCAACATTATCCTCAGCACGCCCAGGTTATGAATATTCATCACATCAGCGAGTGGCCATTTGCTCTGATCAACACCACACAGGGGCGAGAGACAGCGGGGGAGAGAGAGAGAGAGAGAGCGAGATCATTGAAAGCTGGTACAAACCGACAGCATATCACAGGAGGAGCAGCAGCGGAAAATGCAATTTAGCCACATTCGTCAGCGTGTGGGTGTGGCCCATTAAGCCTGAGTGCTCTAGTGCGACATCTAGTGGCAGACAGGATCCTGCACATCTCCTGTAATTGTATTTGAACACAGCCCCACTAAACCGTGGTAGGGAACAAGCAGAGATCTCCATGCAGATAGCGGTGTGTCAGAGCTGTCTTCAACACTATGAATATCTGATCGGACTGCTGGGGAGAGTGGGACTTAGATGTATCCATTACAGCAATATCTCAGTCGTTCAGCTGTAGCCATTCAAAATATTACTACACAAGCCATCACAGCCACACCACTAGCCCATGTGCAAGGTGTAAATAACAGGCTTTACTGTGGAAATAAACTACACAACATAAATCATAAGAAGCCATTTTGCTGAATAAACCACTCACTGTTCATCTACCACGTCTTCCACATGGACCAGGAGGTTGTAGTCACACCATACAACAGCTAGCATCATATGGTATCATAGCTAGTGTCACATGGTACCACAGCTAACAGCTAGCATCACATGGTACCATAGCTAGTGTCACATGGTACCACAGCTAATAGCTAGCATTACATGCTACCACAGCTAACAGCTAGCATAACATGGTACCACAGCTAATATCTAGCATTACATGGTACCACAGCTAACAGCTAGCATTACATGCTACCACAGCAAGCATCACATGGTACCACAGCTAACAGCTAACATCACATGCTACCACTAACATCACATGGTACCACAGCTAACAGCTAGCATCACATGGTACCACAGCTAACAGCTAACACAGTACATGCTACCACTAACATCACATGCTACCACAGCTAACAGCTAACACAGTACATGCTACCACAGTGAGCGTCACACTGGACCAATGCAGGAAGCCATGACCCGGCCGACCTCACATAAACCTGGTCTGCACAGTGTGATTGGTTAACGGGGCACCGATAAGCACCAGCCTGGACAAATGATCGTCTCTCTCTCCGGCTGCAGTCCGCCCCACTCGAGGAGAGAGTCCTCCTAAAATAGCCAAGACTAAAATAAATTACAGATTAGGCTATTAGCTGTGGTGAATTCTCTCAAAATCCTATCACGAAACTTCACGGTGAGAATAAATATCCTGGCAGTCAGATATTGATAAATGTTTGCAATCGCTCTGGTTTGAAAAAGCCTGTTTGTCTTGTGGCCTGTGGATAAATGCCTCTGAGAAACTGTGTCACGCCACGTCCTCTGTGTGCTATAGGAAACGAATGTCATGAAAGATAGATTAGCCAAACGCATCCATCACCTTGTGGAGGCTCTAACCTCTACCTGCTCCCCCACTCCGTCACTACGGTGATCTTGCCTCTCTCTCTCTCCTATTGCACCAAACTGCTGCAGGATTCTCATCATCATCTCCTGCTCAGATGAGGGTGAGAGTCTGTTAGAAGGTCCCGTCCTGAGAAGAACATTAGAAAGCAGGCAATCCTTTAAAATCGACACGGAGCTTTAGCGTCTAGAAACTCAGATGTTACACAAAGGTATGTGAGGCGTTTGGCTTCCCCTCCCAGCACAAGGACCTTCTTTATCTGAAGCAAAGCTCCTCTGTGTGATAGTTGATTCATGTGTCTCCTCTGCGCTGATGTTCTCCTGGTTCCCCTGGAGATGGACCTCCTCTACTGTCGCAGGTTCATTAAATCAGTGCCAAGGCCTTGCTGTGCGACCATCTTCATTAACTCAAGAGGTATGACAGCCATTAATTGTCGGGGCAACTTCTGAGATGTATCATGTCGTCTATTAGCTGTTAGAGGAGGCGGTCGCCCGTGACAACGTCAGCACAGAGGCCACTGTGAGTTAACGTATCATTTGTAGAGCCACGGGGCGCTCCGTTAAGTCTCCCCTCCATACGTTGTCGCTGCTTGTCATATTCCCCTTAACTGTGCAGTGTTGTGTTTGGGCTGGGCGTGATGTTCAATCTGCTCCCGTGACGATAACGAGCAGATTTCCACAACAGCAGTAGCTTGCATTCAAACAATCATCGCAGCCAATACTAATGACGGCTAATGTGTATTATTGATTTACAACTCTTCAACGCTTGGCTAACTTTAGTGTCCTAATGGAAAATCGGATAAATATGCACATAAAAGCGGCTGATGTTTGCCTCTCATTTAGTTAGCTGTTTACGAACCACAACGTGTTAAAGTGTTATGAGCTATGAATTAACGAACACGGGCCCATGCAGGGAATAACATTAGCATGAAATCAGTGGCGACATTGTCGACACCACTCCCATAGATGTCTTGATTTTATTACGGTGCTTGTGAAGCACGTCTCCTTCATAACTGACACAACAATGGAGATGCTCCCATTCTGCGTGAAATACATGAACAGGAAACAGTGAAATGCCACAACCCCAGAATCCCCTGCTCCCCCCACCTCCTGTGGCTCTTTGTCTATAAGACACAATACAAAACAAAGTACATTTGTGCTGGAAAATGGAATATAAATAATCTGTCAACTTTTCCAGCGTTTCCCGACCCTGGTCCTGCATGCTGTAGTCCCCCTGCTCCAACACACCTGACTCACATGAATGGATGTTGTTATCGGGCTTGTGCAGGGCCTGGACAAGCCATTCATTTGAGTCAGGTGTGTTGGAGCAGGCCAGGGGGCCCTTCAGGACCACTGATGGGAAGCGCTTTGTTAGCCCAGGCCCCAGAGCAGCAACTGTGGGGGTTGTGGAACCCTGCATCCAGGCCTGGCCCCAGGGGGGCACCCAGGTGTCTCCTGGCTGGTGTGTGTGTGTGTTGTTGTGTTGTTCGGCCATGTTGGAGCCCTGGCTAATGCACCTCCCCCTCCTCCCCCCACCCCAGCCATCGTGGTCCTCTTCATCACGCTGCGGCGCAATAAGAAGGAGCCCCTCATCGTCTCAGAGGAGGATGTGCGGGAGAACGTGGTTGCTTACGACGACGAGGGCGGCGGCGAGGAGGACACCGAGGCCTTCGACATCGTCGCCCTGCGCAACCCGGCCGCCGCCGAGGACCTGAAGCTGCGGCGGGACGTGCGGCCGGAGGCGGCGCGGGGCGGCGGAGGCAGCAGCCCCCGCGTGGACCAGGGCGATGTCCGCGCCTTCCTGCGGCAGCGGCTGGCGGAGGCAGACGGTGACGGCAGCGTGCCGCCATACGACTCGCTGCAGACGTACGCCTACGAGGGCCACGGCTCGCCTGCCGGCTCCGTCAGCTCGCTGGACACGCCCCGCACGCTCTCAGAGCAGGACTACGACTTCTTGGATGACTGGGGCCCTGCCTTCCACGGGCTGGCCCAGCTCTACGGGGAGGCCGCCCCTGGGGAGGCCGCCCCTGGAGAGGCCCCTGGGATACCCGCATCAACCCAGGTGGGCTGAGGCCAAAACCCCACCCACCCTGGGGCCAGACCTGTCTCAGCCCCGCCCCTCCCTCCAGCAGACTGCTCTGGGTTTTACTGTCAATGCTGCCGGACTGACTGATGGGGCTGTTTTTCTCAAACCACTACTACCCTTCCCCCAACACCCCAACTCACCCCACCTACACCCACCGTCCCCCACCCTCCCCCACCCTACACACACCCTCCCGGTCCCCCCGGCCCATTTACAATGTTCGGATTATTATGGGATGTTCGCCTGGACAATGACGTCTGATTCTGTGAAGGAGGGATAAAAACTATCAAAGACATTTGAAAGGGGAGCAGGAAGATATTGTTCTCCCTGGTGTATATTTTTTATTGCTGAATAAAGTCCTGGGATCCCCAAGAGTGGATATATGTGGAGAGGCTTGCGCTTGTCTCTTCTTTTTAGTGCGGATATACAGTCAAGAAATGCCTTGCCAACATGGGTCTTAGCAGAGTATGTGGTTATGCAGGCTGCAGGCGTTTCATCAATGCCCTTTCAGATGCCATTTCTGTCTGATTGACGTAATCCAATAATGACTCATTGCACGTCCACGAAAGTGTTGTTAATAGGATGTCTGGGTGAAACACGTCCTCAATGTTCATTTGGCCTAAAAGGGGAGGATAGAAGAAATGTCGCTAACTCCCAAAACAAAGAAATGTATATAACACAAAAAATGTAAGCCATATTGTCACTTGAAACAGTAGACCTATTATTATCTTAGCTGTTTGAACTGATCAATGCTGACTTAGTGTCACTAAAATTACCTAACCTGGAAGGTAATGAGCAATGAGTCAAAACAAAGTCTCTTATTTGTCCATTAGAGTAAATATACAGAACATTCAGAAACAAATTAATTGCTCAAAGTTGTCCTTTTAAGATCGGAACCAAATTCAGAAATAACATATATATTTTCTTTTCACATAATTAGGAGGGACTCTGCTAAACAGTATACTGATTCCCGTTGCCTAGGCAGAGCTTATATTTATAGTATTTTGAACTTGATCTAAGCACATAGAGTCAAGCCTGCAGAGATAACAGTGGTCTCTCAGTAGAACCAGAAATACAGCCTACATAACAGTGGTCTCTCAATAGAACCAGATATACAATCCTACATAACAGTGGTCTCTCAGTAGAACCAGATATACAAGCCTACATAACGGTGGTCTCCAGGTCTGATGCTTGTCTACATTTCCGACAACAGTCTGCAATTTGCGAGCCAGCGTTTATGTAAAACATTTACAAACCTCACTAAGATACTCGTCAGGAGCCAGACCCTCTCCATCGACGCCGGTGGTTGACGTCAAAGATATTGAAATATTTACAAGATGGAGCGGTGTAATGCATTTTAATGGAAGCAAAATATAAAAACGTTTCCGGTCTTTTAAGTGGCCGTGTCAACGTAGGCAGCGCCCATACAGCTACATCTACCAACAAAGTCAATTTACCACACAACAGTTTGCTGCAGAAAAATAATTGTGGCCTCAGATTGATCGGCACTTGGGAATTAATGTTAATTAATTCCCCCATAATTTTAATGCAGCCCCCCGCCCCACACACACACACACACACGCACACACACACACACACACACACACACACACACATTTTGCTGAGATGTTTTGTTATGGGGCATATCTGTTAAGGGGATTGGGATGGAAGCCGGAGGTGAAATAATATTTTAAAAGCATTATAATAACAACAGTTTGAATATACAGTTCTGGTAGGCCTTCTATAATGTCCATCTCCCATTTGGAAAGAGAGGAAAATGAAGAAATCAAGATAATTAGTCACTCCAGTCTCCTTGTGAAAGATTGACACTGCCGGTTTAATCACTTAGGTAGACAATGTTATCACAGTAGGCGTAGATGTCGATGTTACAGTAGCAGCAGGTGCTGCTGCTCGTGTGACATATTATTTACAGTAATATAGCTAAAGTAACTTCCAATAGGAGCTCTAATCAGCTGTATGTGTGAGCCTGTGTGCACACGCACACACACAGGCTCCAGTCTCGTGCATTGCTCAAGATATGCGTGCACGTTTCAAAAGATGCGTGACCCTCAACAGCAACGCTGGGGGCATCTGACAGCCGAGAGGCGGATGTCCGCACCGTGCGTACGATTGTAGCTCACAGGGAGAAGTGAAGCTCAAAGCTCATGAGATGGGGGGGTCGGGGGGGCTCCCTCCGGGCCACGAGCAGACTCAACAGCTGCCTTACAGGCATTTGATTGGCACATGGTGGGCCTGCTGGTGGGGAGGGAGGCGGTGCAGTGCTGCTAAATGACCACCGGGGACACCACACCACACGGCTGCTCCGGCCCAACCAGGTTGCTTTGAGCACACTCTCAGACAGAATGGTGGTGGTGATGTCTGCTGCACGCTGTCCCTCCAGGGCCTATTTGGTGACTGGAGCCAAATACTGCTCACATATTATGCCTCTGCAAGTACGCATGAATGTCAGAAGTAATGGGATGTTTTAAAATATACCACAAGTAATGACACTAGATCTCTCTAAATTGACTGAGCTGCAAGTTTATATTGAATTGTTATAATACCACCAACTATCTAAAAAGGTATTCCTGTGTAATAATGTCAAGGTGCACGAGCAGCACTTTGAATGATTTCCAGTATGACTAGCGGCAGGATATAATTTCCCTCCACTAATTGATTTAGTTGAACAATTAGCTGGTTTTAATGTGTAATTAAAAATCCCATTTGCTCGGAACGCAGCGAATTTCACCCATAATAATGTAATGTGGTTTGTTTGACACCGCACTGCAGTCTGTTGTAGCCAGACCAGCCGCGATACCATTCAATCACATCCTGTTGTACATTAGCTTGTGTGGTGCTTTGGCTCGCATGCAAACACCATGAGTAGTGTTCGAGAGAAAGTGTGTGCACGGATGAAGCATTTCAAGAGGATTTCAGCTGTGACTGGAAAAATTGATCTCCAGGCAATTACGTGCAAAGTTGGAAAATTAAAACAAAACCGGTTTCTGTGGAGAACTGAGAACAAATGATAATTCAATAACTGAGTGATGTGAAGTTCCACCAAGAACGCAAAGCTTTGCTTCTAGAAAAACAAAAGAGAGGATGGATAAGACGACACTTGCGTGGAAGGTTTGCGTGGAATTAAACCATCCCTCTGTGAATAAAGATTGCTTCCGCGGAGAGGCTCAATCTATCAGAGAGCTCCCTGTTTGGCTGGCAGATAAGGCAGCGTTACTATCTCAGTGGGTTTGCCAGCAGGCGCTTCAAGACCCCAACGTTTTATCTTTTGTCAGAAGCAACGGAATGGATTATCTAACAAAACACGTCTAAACGATGTGCTATACTGCCTCATTCACCTTTAGCACCTCAATTTCCATCTTTTAACAGCAAGCCGTGTGCATTGTTTGCAGAGCACAGGGCGCCGTGTGGATCTGTGTGGGCCAGTCGTACTGACAGTGTTGGTGATAGGGTGTTCTGGCCTAGGGGTCCCTCTGCAGAAATCATATCTGAGGTCAGAGTCTGTTAAGCAGAGTGAGCGCTTGCAGCTTTCACAGAGAGTGTGATTTAATAAAAGAGGGCTTTGCATATTATTCCATATTATAAATATTTGTGACTTCAGAGCATATCTGAAGGTGAATTGGAAAAAATAGATCAAAGAGACTAAGAATCCTTTCAAATGCAAAACTGCCATCCATAATGTTGATCTAATGCTGAGGGGGTTTGTTTGGCGTTCAAAGGCGCACTGTTAAACTTTTGGCATTTATGATTAAACTTATTTCTATTTTTCCTCATCAATGGTCATTTGACAAGAATAAAACCAAGTATGTTGGCTTTTGGAAGACCAGAAGGTGTACAAAGTGTATAAAGTCATACAGACTTGTACACAAACGACTGAACAAGGAAACCCATCGTCAGCGTGGCAGATGACCTACATAGCCTTTAAAACCCAACATGTGGTTAATTCAGGTTTCTGTAACTTGCTTTTGATATTTATTCATTAATGAGACTTGGTGCAGACAAGAGCGACTCCTGACTGATCCAAACGCCTCATGTTTGTTGGCATTATTGTGACACAGCCACCCTGCTGCCGGACCAATCAGGGTGAGGTAGTGAGATGACGTGTTTCACATGGTGGTCCAGCTGGATGAGGCTTTCAAAACCGTTGTAGAAACGGCGATAGGAGGAAGCGACCACTTCCCAGTGCAGCGTGGCCAGACCATATTCACCATCTTCGGTCTGGTTACGCCGTGGTTACGCCGTGGTTAGGCTATGGTTATGCCATGGTTACGCCATGGCCAGAACCGTTCCCCCCTCCCAGTAACAACCTTGCTGTAACGTTCGTCTGAGAAAAGCCAAACCATTAAGCTGATGTGATCACCCCGTTAGGAAACCTTCTACCCTGTTTATTTTAGTTCCGGCAAGTTGACATCAAGCCTAAATAAAATAGAGAGCTATAGAGAGCACCCTCTGCTATCTATGAATTAGACAAACATAACAACTTCTACCTCCAACGCCATAGAGAGCACCCTCTGCCGGGTCTCTGGTTTAGTACTGTGGCTTATCTGATGCCGAGCGTCAGCCTCAAACTGGGGCAGGCCAAAATTAAAGCCTAGTAATGTTTGAAATGTAGTGTTTGATCAGAGGATCAGCTCTCCCGGAGAGATGTTTGGGGGAGAGGGGGGAGGGAGAAGGACATCTGTCACTCCGGGATGCCAGGTGTTCTCATTTGTCTTTGGAGTAATTGCTAATTAACGTGACGATGATCCCTTCAGGGGCCGACCGAGAGTGTTCCTGACACCGCCGGGAACATGGGACGGCCCTGATAGGTCCTCCTTCAGGATGTCCTCAGGGGGGCAGACCGCACCGGGCGGGAAGGATGGGGGGGAGCGGGGGGCAGCCCGCCGGATGTTAACTTTGACCTCAAATCAAAACAACCTCCCTCAGAAGCTCCGCCCCCCACACATTGATACGCATTGCGAAGCCAAGCAGCATTGTTGTTGTGAGCGGTGTTCGCCACTAAATATTTTTGTTCCTATTCACGGAGCAAGGGCTGTGTAGAAGTACCGGGTCATTCTTTTCAGCACGCACAGAGAACGGTACGCTAACGAAATGCTAATTTGATGAAAGTGTATTTGTTTACAAATTAGCTGACTACTCCTTTAAGGAGCGTTGCTGCTCTGAGAGGTGTGCCGAGGCTGGCTGCTGCCTGGGGAGCGTTATGTGAGGTGTTGGAGGTGACAGGCCCTCTGGTGACCCTGTAGTGACCCCTTACTTGGACATGACAGAGTTAAACCCCCCCGCACAGACCTCCACCACTGTCTTGAGTGTACATTTACATGTACGTCATCCAAAGTGACATGTAGTGCGTGTTTGTCAATTGTTTTATAGGTCATACACCAGCTATTGTAAGCAACCAATATTTTAGTGGCAAAATGACTAGTTGGTGTGAGGCATGTCCTATGGTCCTGCCAGATTGTTGTCCACTTTGGGGAGTGCAGGGTATAGCATGTCTGACTCGCATGCGCAGCTTGAATTAATTCCAACGTGAATAGTTATATGAAAGATGTTACAATAAAACATCTTTCATATAACTATTCACGTTGGAAAGAGAGATAGAGAGGACAGAGATAGAGATAGAGAGAAAAAAGGACAGAGATAGAGAGAGAGAGAGGCCAGGCTGGTACTGCTGCTGGTGGGAGCTGTAATGGGAACAACGCAAGACACAAACAAGGCTGTCACTGCACGTCAGCTGTGTTTCACACCTCTCTGCGCTTTGCATGAGGAGCGATGGCGACGCAAATAAGCACGTGTCAACAGGAACACTACGCTAAGTAAGCACACGGTCCTGGAGGGGAACAGGCAAGGATCACCGATCACAGGGCCCCCAGAACACACACAGGGCCCCCAGAACACACACAGGGCCTCCAGAACACACACATGGCCCTCAGAACCCACACAGGGCCTCCAGAACACACACATGGCCCTCAGAACACACACAGGGCTGCCAGAACACACACAGGGCTCCCAGAACACACACAGGGCCCCCAGAACACACACAGGACCCCAGAGCACACACACTGAATCCTGCCCTAACTCACGTTAGGACCTAATGCATTAGCCGCAGTCAGAGAGCCTGACCGCGTCCCAGCTGGGGGTTTAGACCTCAGAGGGGGGTTTATTTAATGTGGCGCTTCACGGGCAACACACGGGACCAGAGCTGTTCAGTATCCCTGGGAGACCCGCGCTCACCGCCTCAACAGCAGTAAATTAAAAGGAAGGAAATAAAACAAACAGCCAAATCCTGCACAGTGTTTTGAGGGTTCATAAGACAGAGCAAATCTAATTAGGAATTTAACTCGACAGTTCCCAACAGATCTCTCACCAGTCGTGTGAGAAATGTGAATGTTTCTTTTTCTCCAAAGGAAAGGTTGTTATTATTATTATATCATTACAGTAAAAGAAATAGATAAATAAGAGATGGGTAATGCAAGATAGTTCCTGTATGTACATCTACAGTGTAAGGACAATAGCCCTTTGACCTTTCCTTGTGGCCTCGTGAGACCATCCTGATCTCTCTAATATCAGTTCGCCACAAGTAACAGCCTGGAATGTAACAGTCCGTCAAGCATCTATCTGATTATTGATTTGCTCAAAGACTGAGACATCTAGCCTGGTCGAACCAGACCCAGAAGGAATTTCATGAATATCATCAGAGCTCTGGTTTATTTTGAAACTATTGGACAGCACTTATTTGGAAATATGATTTCAATTATTTCAATATTAGTACCGCCTTTATAATATGGATGGCACAATAAACTTTTTTCAGTCTTGATACAAATACCGATACAGATCCCTGCACTTTGGGTATTGGCCAAAACCGAGTACTGATCTGATTCCAGTGATAAATTAAGCTGTATTCCTCAGTGACGGAGGAAGAGACTGAATTGTGTTTGTGTAAGGAATCAGGGTTGAACATTGCTTTCCTAACTCTGTAAAACATACTGTAACTTGGGTTATATGAATATAAGGAAATATTACAATGTTGTCATTGATGTATGCATTAGTTTGAGTGTTTTTTCTAAAGTTAAGTTGCAAAGTAAATTACAGTAAATGACAGCCAATCTCTATTTTAGGACTTAGAGTATGTGCATTTTAGAAACGTGCTGCTGGTAGTGTAGCCTAGGTTAGACATGGCTGATGCTTGACAGTAGACCTACATGTGTAAATGTATTTAATTGTACCACCCCCAAAGATCGGTCTAATTGTCACAGATACCGATCCAGCTATTTAAGACAGTATCAGACCGATTTCCGATCTCAGTATCGTATCGGTGCCATCCTTACTTTATGACAAATGCTTTTGAATGGAGGGGTTCCAGACACTTGCTATGAAGTCAACGTAGAGCTTGTGAGACCAGGGTAGCTACAAGGAAACACCACAAAACAAGACAGCAGTGGGTCTAGGCCTCATTAAAGAGGGTTATGCCAGCAGCTTTCACCACAGATCACTGAATGTGAGAGCAGTCATGATGAGCATCTGGCTGGTTTCTTCATTAGCAGGACAGTTCTCTACAAGTTGTGTTACGAGCACTGTTCACCGTACTGACCCCTTATATATATATAATATATATATATATATTCGCTTCCTGCCGCGTCTGCATTTAGAAGAAAGAAAGATTTCCCCTCGAAGAAGGGTGCCTGCGCCTCTCTGGTTTGCTTCGTGTCCGTTTCACGTGTGATGTTCAGCGGGCTGAAGGAGCCCTGTGACTGCCTTGTTTAAACACTGCATCATTTTGTCTATTATTTTTATAGACACGCAATGCTAGCCTACATAGCCTACTGTAGCATATGGCTTACTAATAAAATATTGTGCTTAGTAAGTAAACCCGCAGGCCTAGCGCATTCAATCGATCAGTGTTGTCAAACACTATAGGCTATGCAGACTATACTGTAGCCTAGTCTAGGCTAATATATGTAACTTTGATGCTCCCCTGAATGTTTGGTCATAAAAGTTGCTATGTTAATATAGGCATATAATTCTACATAACTGAACTGTCCTAAAACATGTGCTACATGTTAGCTTAATATGTTAGTGCAATTTGTATCATATAAATGACATACAGACATACTCAGATCAGAAACAACATATTTATTTGTGGCTAGGCTATTATATGCAACCTGTATAAATTGGGTTGTGTTAGTACCTTCTTTTGTATCCGGTACATTTTAACAACACTTTGATAATACTGTTAACTGGATTTGATAGGCATGAAACACGAGAAACAAAATGGAGAAGTAGCTGTTTAAATATAAAATGTAAATAGACAGTC
Organism: Typhlichthys subterraneus; assembly: GCA_027564835.1. NCBI lineage: Eukaryota > Metazoa > Chordata > Actinopteri > Percopsiformes > Amblyopsidae > Typhlichthys > Typhlichthys subterraneus. The sequence goes on from JAODUH010035630.1 coordinate 20,360, forward strand.
CTATAAATAAGCTTTATTCACTGTGTGTAAATACTAATGGGTCATTTAAACACAACTGACTGTTGTCATGACGATAAGCAGTAATATTTATTTATGGGAGGGAGCACAGAATCTGTATTTTATTTATTGTTCATTTTATTGTTACTCCCTGAAGATTATGTTAAAAAAAGAAAAGACATGGTCCTGTAAATCTTAATCCTGAAATCTCTGTATCCGTAGAAACAGGAGTGTTCTCTTTTGGGATAGAGATGGGATGAAGGAATAAACCACCAGACACGTTTCAGAGAAACAACTCTCTCCTCTCGGGACACAAATGGCATGTCGGAAATCTGCTGACTGCTGCAGACTTCTTATTTATAGTCGTTATTCAGGAGGGAAAACACAGATAAGGCTTTGGGCTGTCAGGCTGTGTGCCTTTTCCTGTCGCGTAGCCTGACTTAGCATGAAGGGAGCAGTTTTTATGCTGACTGGCTTTTTTCCCTCTAAATGAGGGATATTACTATTAGGATGTCTCAACTCTGCTGGCCTCAGCTGGCTGTGTCGGCCAGGAGATTAGCCCGTGTTTTAGCAACAAATCTTCTACCACCAGAACATTTCACTACGGAAAGCTGCTGTTCTCCTGCGCCGGACCTGAACGCGGTTACTTTACAGTAAAATGTGCTGTAAAAACACGCGTGGTTCCGCCGACATCATTAATTAAACAAATGGTCGCTCACGCAGGCGGGCATGTGCTGTGCGTTCATACTGCAGGCTATTCCGAAAGGACAAACAACCTAAAAATTAATTTTCATTTGTAATTTAGGTGAAAATAATTTAGTTTTTCCAGTTACTAAACAGAACGTCTGATGTCCAGTGTGCGTGCTCAGCCAACCGCTCCTTTTCCAGGCAGGAATACAAAACGGTGATGCCCTAAAGGACAATATATCGCCGTGGCTGGTCTCATTAACGCCCGGTACCGTCGTTTCACAACACCGTGCTCCTCTGGGATCACGTCGTCTAGAAGGAACACTGAGGTGCGGAAACATGGTGTTGACCACGCGGCCACGGGTGGGGGGGTGGGGGGGCACCTCTAATGTGCTGCTGCGCTCTGGGGTGGTCGTGGATACAGCCTCCGCTATCACACATTACACTGCATCTGCATGGTGAGAAAGAGAGAGAGAGAGAGAAAGAGAGAGAGAGAGAGAGAGAGAGAGAGAGAGAGAGAGAGAGAGAGAGAGAGATAGAATGGGAGGGAGGGAGAGAGAGAGACGTAGTGTATATGTTTGGGGTACACATACACGCTGCAGA
>JAODUH010035640.1:0-21643 GCA_027564835.1 Typhlichthys subterraneus
CTGACCCTGAGTGCAACTGTAGACCACTATATATATATATATATATATATATATATATAGATATATCTTTGTGTGATAATCTTCTTTTTAGATTTTATATCTAGTTGGATTTGTTTCTAATTTAAATTACTTATCTAGACTTAATTTAAGCAAATGTGCGCTTAATTTAAGAAATCTCATCAAGTGAATTTCACTTACTGCACTGACAGACAGTTTTGCTTGTTCTAAGCATTAGTAATCATAACTAATATATTTGCACTTCTATTTGATAGGTCATTTTTTGCAGTGGACATATTACTAAACAATGACATTGTGCTGCTGACCTATGGAAGGTCTGATGTTGATATATTTTGGTCATTCTGTATCCCATCCCTAGCCAACAAACTACTTGGTAACACTTTTGATTCAACAAGAGACACCAAATTAGCCATGCGTACTGTATGTTAGCACTGTGTTTATATTCAACCACTGCTGGCTTGGAACATTATTCCACCATATTGACAAAGAGACAGTTGACTGGTACACAACTGACCACTGTCATTGATACGTGGGTCAGGAGAAGGAGGCCTCTCAAAGTCTGAGGCAGGCGCTGGAGGAGGAGCAGAGGAGAGCCCTGCGAATGGAGGCCAGGCTGGAGGAGCAGCTAGCTGAGTTCGACACCGAGCGAGAACAGCTCCGCTCGCGCCTGAAGAAGGAGGAGGCTCACTGCTGTCAGCTCCAGAGAGAGGTGGGGGATTCTGTTAGTACGCAGTGGAAATATAATAGTGGATACATACATACATACATACATATTTTACCTAATCTTAATCGACCAAACTACATGTTGGGCGGCATTGGTACAGGTGATCTGAAAGTCGCTGGTCTGACACAAATCTGTCCAAGCGCGAACCGAATCCGCACGTGACTATTTCAAGCCAGAACCCGATTACAGCCCGATATTTCTTTTACAACTTTCCCAGGCGGTGTCCATATGCTGTGCATCACTGTGCGTTATCAGATAACGCAGAGCTCTAGATAGTGCGGCTAACTCACTAAATTGTATATTTAACGTGCTGGATAGTGACTTAAAAGTAAATAGAAACTTTGTTTTCGCCAGGAGAATAAAATGCTAGTTGTCATAGAAATGATAAACAAAGCACAGAGATGCAGCCTAAGTCTTATATTGTAGGATAGGTTATTGCTAATTAGGCAAGAACAGGAGGCATTCTAACGTTTTCAATGTTATTTATTCATTAAAATTGGAACAAACATAAGCCCATATAGGCTATATTAACGTAGTTTTCACCTCCTCAGCAGCATTCACTTTCGCTCTCTAAATAACAACTGATCAGCGAGGGGGAAATATTCGGGCTGCAGCTGATTGCAACAGATCTGAATGAGCTGCGACTCAAGCTGCTTAAACACGCTGCAAGTTATATATTCGTATTAATTGGTAAATTCATCCCGAACCTGAAGTGCATAGTGAAATTGGGCAGAGATCTCAAGCTCTACTATGAGTGTGTGTGTGTGTGTGTGTGTGTGTGTGTGTGTGTGTGTGTGCCAGTAGGTTGGGAAATGTTCTATAACCATGCAGTCCAGTGACAGTCCATGTTCACATCTCCTTGTCTTGTCAGGTGGAGGAGCTGAGGCATAGGCTGGAGGTGAAGGACGAAGACACTGCCATAGTGAAGGAGGAGGTCTTCAAGAAGGTTCCTCTATCAAAGACCAGAACGGAGGCAAATACAGCCGACCTGGAGGAGGATGGAGGTCTCCCACACAAACTCAACGGCCATCGGTCCGCCGCGGAGGCACCTGCGTCCTCCCCTTGCTCCTCCCCCGCGCTGGCCAGGCGGGTGACGGGCGTTGCCGGGAGCTACCAGACGTCCTACCAGGCCGGCATCAACCAGCGGTTCCACGCGGCGCGTCACAAGTTCCAGGTGTCGATGGATCCAGCAGAGCCCCAGAGCTGCCAGCCTGCTGTGGCTCCCCACGCCCCTCAAGACCAGCCTCCTGCTCCTCCTCCTCCTCCTTCTCCTCCTCCTGCTCCGGCCCCCAGCGCCCCCACAGAGGCCAGCCCGGTCAAGCAGCAGGCCCGCAGCACAGTCACCCAGGTGTTGTCCCGCTTCACCGGGGCAAAGCCCCCCTGCTCTTCCTCCACTGCTATCAGCAGCAGCAGCAGCTGCTCGCCATTTGGGACAGACTACCGCCACCTGGTGGCCCCTCTGTCTCCCAACATGGGGAGGGCCTCGTGCGGAGCTCTTCCCCAAGGCGTGCGCTCGCCCACCATCCCCAGGGCGGAGAGGGGCAACCCACCACCCATCCCCCCGAAGAAGCCCGGTCTGGCCCAGGCACCAGCCTCGCCGGTCCCGGTGCACAGGGAGCGCACCAGCCACTTCCCAGAGGGCGGGCTGCCGGGAAGCTGCGGCCTCACCTCCAGCCAAGACGGAGTCAAAGAACTGGACCTGGTGGGCTTTTCTTCCAGCTAACTGCTGCGTTAGCTTCTCCTTCAGGTAGTCAGGCTGCCTGGAGCTCAACAGGTGTAAACGCTCAGTGAACTACAGCATTCGTCTCGCACAACATATATCGCCAAAACCCACAAGTAAGCATTGCTTACTTCGACTTGTGGGTTTTGGCGAGATAACGTCATGGTTACTAATTATGTATTTTCACAGGCTTAGTCTTCAACAAATGAATGACAAACTGTGACTTTTGTAACTTCACTTTTAAATAGGCAAACATCAACATGTGTACTTTGTGTCACAATTCAACGGTTTAAAAAAATAATTAGGTTCTCTCCGTTGACTAGCATACATATTGTTTTCGAACTAAGGTCCCATAATGCAGAAGTGACTTAGGCTCTCTATTTTGTTGCAAAAGCAAAAGTTTCTACATCATAGGATGATCTGTGAATGTGCAGGTCGGGTGACAGTGGCGCAGTGGGTAGAGCGGGATGACAGGTGATTCTTAAGTCACTGGTTCGATCCCGGCTAACTCCTCACCAAGTGTCGGGTGTCCTTGAGCTACCTGTAAGCATCCTTGAGCAAGACACGTAACCCTAACTGCTCCCGGTGGTTGGTCACACCTTGCATGGCAGCAATCACCATCATGAATGTGTGACTGTGAGGCAATCCTGTACAGTGCTTTGAGTGGCTGGAATGTTAGAGAAGCACTATATGCAGTCCATTTACATTACCATAAATCCCTGGCAAATTCTAATCAAACTATTAACCTCTACTCTAAATCATACCTTCATCATAAACTAAAATCTTTTGAGCAATGTACATTTTCGTCACTGTGTGTTTCAGCTGTCTTTTCTAAGAATGTATAGTTTATTCTTTAACCTTGTTTCGGTTATACATGTACACATTTATTATAATCTATTTTTTATTACTGTTTTTTACTGTCTCGTGTATTAGTGAGGTATGTTAAGACTGTTTCATTTAGAAGTAAAAAGACAAATCAGATGCTTAAGACATAAGATACTACTGTATATTGATCCTTGTGTATGCTATATAGGACATTGGTTCTGTGAATATCTGACACTGCCAGTGCAGTTTGGGAATTAAACAGAACAACTGTGTGCAATGTATGAATAAAACTCTGCAAATTTCAATTTCCTGCACTATTCAATCCTAACCTATTAAATGATCCTGCTACTACAGTATACATTAAATGTGGGCTATTTAGCTCATTCGTTTCAATTGTAGGAACATAATTGTTTCACTAGTGGGTGCTAATTTGATCAGATATGTCTCTTGCAGTTGCAAGTTTGCTATGTTACCACTAGGGGGCTCATAGTTATTGAGTTATTAGGCAGTAGGGAGGGGAAAGTAAATAAAATAAGATAGCATCCATCTATCCTCATCTGCTTATCCATAGTATTGTCGCGGGGGCAGCAGCTCTAGCAGGGGACCCCAAACATCTCTTTCCCGAGCCACATTAGCAAGCTCTGACTGGGGGATCCCGAGGCATTCCCAGGCCAGTGAGGAGATTTAATCTCTCCACCTAGTCCTGGGTCTTCCTCGAGGCCTCCTCCCAGCTGTATGTGCCTGGAACACCTCCCTAGGGAGGCGCCCAGGATAAGATAGCAATAATAGACAATTTTGCATTTGTTAGTTTAAAGACCTGGATCCATTGAAAGGTCAGCTAATTATCTAATCATTACACACACAAACAAATGTATTCGTCACCCAATAAGACAAGACTTTTCCGCATCCCACATTGACTGACCGTATGCTGCCTGTCTCTCACACCATACCCACCACCTGGCTTCTGGCAGGACTGGTCATCTCTCCTCCACTCGCCTAATTAACATTCCAGTGTGGGACGGCAGCTCTGCACCCCATAGCTGACACAGACATGCCAAGCTCTCCATCATAGCCCCTCCACTGTCCAGCACTGTAAACACCCGCTCAGATGATGAGCTGTGAGGGACCGTGTCATGGCTGCTGTGACAGCAGATACAGTGTAGGGTACAGCACTGTATAGTGGCCAGTGAATCCAAGTCAAGTTTATTTACATACTGTAGCCCTTAATCACATTGCAGTCTCAAGGGGCTTTACAGCCTACATTTCACATGGAAACAAACAACAGCCCCTTAACCTGCTCCTACCGCCCAAAAAACATATCAGGTTCACTCTCTCCTGTCAGTACCATTGACCAGAGACACTGACACATATCTGGAGTTGGGCCCCCACATTATTGGAGCCCACTGATCACTTGAGGGAAGGGTTAAATGCAGAGAACACATTTCGCTACATGTGTGACATGTATGTGACAATAAAAGCACCTTTACCTTTACCTTACCCCGAGCAAGTGCTACTGGTAGTGTGCAGGATCGGGTGCCTTTATTTATAAACGTCTCATTTTGAGAATAGTATTTCATATGTGCTGTGCATACTTAATACTGTACCTAGTGTTCAGGTACAGTATCACCCCATCACCATGCTCAGCTCAGCTGAGAGCGACTACTTGTTGTAAAAATTGTTGTGTTTGGATGTAAATTCAAAGCACACCTCACGCACAGCCTCTCTCTCACACACACGCACACACACGCACACACACATGTGCATGTATTATTGTAGCCTACAGACTAGGAGAGATGAGGAAAACATGTAGGGATTTTAATATTGGCACAAGTAGGGCATCTGTGTGGTTACTTTGCTATAACTAAGGCCTCTTTACAAAGCTTTCATGTCTTGCATATCCATTCTGATTTGACGTCACGATAATCAACCAGACTGAGCTTCTAACGATATCTAAGTTGAATTGTGCTCCGTGACTTCCACTCCAAAATGAGTCATGGCTGAATTTTTGCGAGGATACCACATGACAAGGGGTAATAACTTTTTATGGGCCTGTGGCCATGAAAACATTGCCCTGTAGCCCTGGTTTCTATGCTAAAGAAAACGATTTCTGCTGCTGCCATATTTCCAAGCATATTACTGGCTAGGTGCTTTATGAAACACAGTAATGGCACACATATTGGCCTGTAATGTGTAGAGAGGTCACAGAGGAGATGGCGTGACTAATGATTTACAATAATGGCAGAATTCCCCCCCTTCCCCCCTCACCCGCCCACATACACACACACACTTGTTTCACCCCTGAATCCACAAATCAGTAATGTTCATGTGTTTCTCGTAACGCCGTTGGGCTCATCTACTTATTGAGTAAGAGAGTATCTGTATAACAGGAAGTGACACGCAGGGTGAAGTTCCACAAGCGTGTTGTCATTCCAGATACCTCAGCGGTCATCTGCCTTTTAGCACTTCCCTTGCCCCCCCCCCCCTTCATACCCCACTGTCTCCGCAGACAATCACCTCCTCTTTACTCTACTCTTCTTCACGTCTAAATTAGCCCAGGCCATGAGATGGACCCAGAATAGAAGCCCCCCAACCCCCAGTGTTGAGCCCCACACGTATCACAGCTGGAGTTGGCTTGCACTGAGAAGGGAATACAAAATGCTGGCCAAAGCTACGGGTGTTCTCACCACTGTCACCTGCTCCCCGTAAAGCAATTTGTTATAGAGTTGTCACTGTAAAATCCATAGCTTGTCCCGGGGTAAAGAAAGCTCAGGGTGTCTCTCCATATCCAGTTATGATACAACTGAAGGACGAGCAGCTGGGTTCTGTTTGTATGTGTGCGTGCATGTGTGTGTGTGTGCGTGCATGTGTGTTTGTGCGTGCAGGGGGGTAGAAAAAGCACAGGCTGGGAATGCAGACATCAGCTTTGTAATATAAATGCTTTGTTGCGTCTTCTCCTGTAATGTGTGACCTGTGCCAGTAGGTGGCTATAGCCTATAGTGTGTGCATGTTTAAAAAAAACAATTTAACACATCTGAAAAACAATTACAAAACTGAAAGTGAATTAAAAATATGTATTTTGGATGTGAATTCAAAGTAATTTTCCATATCCTGTGAATTTACCGATTGTATTATTTAGTGTTTAATTTGTAGTATTTTTTGCAGCCTATTTTATTTTAAGCATTAGTCTGTGACTAGTTGCCATTGATATATATCTATACCATATCCTCATGCAAAACATATTGGCAGTCTGCCAAGTGACATATCACTGCATCTATTGTAAAACAACTCTGGTTAAACTGGCATTACTGTATGTGCCAGAAGTGTCCTTGACATATGGGCCTTTGTTTCGACATACATTACATTTGGCTTGAGGTGGACCCAGATTGACAGTCTGCATGTTAAACCTGAATCTTACTGGTGGTGGTGCATTGGCCATTTTTATAGGAGCCCTAAACGTATGAAATAAAGCCTGTAGAAAATATGAGAAACACATAACACACGTATAATAGGCTAATAGGCTATATAATGTTATGTAAATAATGTACTGTCCATATTGAGGACCTAATAGAGGTGTATTTCTGCTCAGGGATAAAAATGTATACCATAGAAATTTGGATTTCCAAGTGATGTATGAGTTTGACGTGGATCACAAATGAGTGTTGAAATTGGTGACCGCATACATTGTGTTAGCTGCATGTGTGTTATACTATCTTTTTCTTATCACCCTCACTCAAAATCAACATAGTCAGGAATAAAAATAGGCAAATCCTCCATGATTAAACTATATTGGCATGCCTTTATATTTGTGGAACCTACACAAGGTTATGTGACTTAACAATCAATTATTATTGAAATGTTATAACATGTATGAAATGTCACATTTGGAATTGTGGGGGTGTTTCAATAAAATTTAAATTACCAAACATAAATTGTCCCTGGGGATTAGCATCTCAGGTGAGACAGTACCAGAATGATGAGTCACTATAAAAAAACTATAGCCATTCAAACGTTTTATACACACACACACACACACACACACACACACACACACACACACACACACACACAACAAAGCCAACATGCATCCTGTTGTCTATAAATGTAAAATAATGCCATTATTAATATATTCATATTTGGGTTCTTGGGAGTAATTGTGCTTTGTCTGAAATTATAACAGGGAAACTGTTAATAACAGGCACCGTTGTTATATTCATAAATAGAGGCTTTTATTATATAATAAGAAGCATTTTAATTATTACACACAGGACAGTCCTCTCGCAAAAACGGTCCCGCCAAGGACAGCATCGGATGTTCCAAAGGTGAAGAAGTTCGATGTGTTGATTTATAGCAGTAGCCTTCATCACAGGGCCTAGCCTGCTACTTTCCATCGGTCTATATATACACAGACGCTCGCTCGTCGTCTATAGGTCTGCATACCGCTATTTTGTATCTGACAAAGGGGCACGCACAGCTGACGCGCAGCGCTCGAGTCGCATCTTCACTTCCCGGATTTTGAAAGGAAGGTGCGCATACTACAGTATCTGTCTCATCTTCGGATATTGTCGGGCCATACCAAAGAGTCTGGATTTATATGAAAAAAATAATCGAAATTCAAACGTTCCTCAATACCGAACTTTTGTAAACTGTGTGAGTGGTCTATGTGGGACGATTGAAAGGAAATATATGGTGCTTGTACTGATTTTATAAGTGTGTGGAACATCAAAGACATCAGAGAAGAGTATTGAATTCATTAATGTTGTAAAATACTGTTGTAATCATATTAACAATATTGGACAGTCGGGAGAAGATTGTGGATGTAGGCTATTTACAGAATATCTGCATGGAATCGATTAACTGCCAATGGTTAACTGATGGAGGATAAACAACAAAGTACTTTACTATTTGCCAGTGATGGACGGTGGACAGTGGTAAAGGACTTTCGTTTCTTTTTGTAACATATGAAGGCAAAAAACATGTTATCTTTGATACAATATCGGTGCTTATCGTACAGCAGTGGGACTTGCGCCAGACGTGTATCCCGAAACGGCACGATTAGTCGACATCACCTTAAACACACCGCTAGGATATATTTCACCTTGATTTTGCTCCTGCTTTTGGTCACGCCAAGAGTGGATTCGTCGTGGTGGTGAGTTCTTTGGAGTGCATTGGCTGATCTTGAGATTATTTAGTGCATGCAATAGCAGACCATTTGCGCAAATGTAACACCATACAGTTTAACCTTTTTTTTAAGTTGCCAAATAAAATGTTTGTAGGCTACTGGCTACTGGCTAGTGGCTATCAATCTTCATCCGATAATTACTTCATAAAATAAATGTGAAAGCTGTTATACACATCTCGATATAAACAACTGTACTATGTGAATTAGAGAAACGAAATATCTCTATATCCATTGGCAGGTGCAGTCTATGGTGTTAATAAACTAGTTTTTAAGTGTTCAGAATCAGAAAACATAAATAGATAACGAGATAGCTCTTAATCTTATCTTATCCCCACTGGCAAAACTTATTTTCAAGTGTGTCGTCACATTTTTCTATTTGCTTGACATTAACATAGCGTTACCGATTATTGGTCCTTCCTTGGATCATCTATCAGACTTTCAGACGATTTCGGGTCTACCAAACGAGGCAACAATGTCTCGTTTGCATTTAAATGTTTAGCCTATATATTGTTATAATAGTTGTTATTCTAACAATATTGTCTATTTAGGTAACGTAACCTAAAGCCGGAAATAAAATTATAAACTTAGAAATAAAAAACACCTGTAAATGTTAATACAATTGTTATTTAAACAAATTTTTATTGAAACGTATTGTTGTAGTATTGGATTTTTGTAGTATTGGATACTATTTCTCTTTCACTCTCACAGTCATGCACACACACACGCGCGCGCGCGCGCACGCGCACACACACACGCACACACACACGCACACACAAACACACATACACACACGCACTTCTTAGAGACAGATAGGGGTCTTTTGGCACAGCTGGTATGTAAAACACACATTAAACACACATAACTTGTTAGCTTTGAGAATGGCAGTGGGACAGCCATAACGGGAGTGGAAACATGCTATGTCTGTTTCTCCCTCAGTGACCTGGTGACATAAAAAAGTGGCTGCGATTAGGGACTATAATGATATCCGGATGTAGAGTGGAGCGTGCAGGCTTAAGAGAAAAGTTCAGTGCAATCATAAGGGGTTTTGGGGGTCACTACTGAAGCTTTCTCCCCGACCACCGTGTGTGTCCTGCGGCAGCCTGCTACTCACAAAGCTTGGTCCTCGCAATGTTATACCACCATGTGATCCATTTCTCAGTTTCAATAAAGAAATTGATTACTTCTGAAGAAAATGCGCGTTTTGCTAATTTAGCATGATTTATTTAATATAATATATAATATAATTTTGGACCAAGTTTGCTATTCAGTTGGTTCTCAAATAAAATAAAATGAAACATAAAATCTAAATAGGTTAATACAATTTTAGCTTCCATCCCATATAATTCAAACAAAGATGAATCCGATAGAGTAAAGATAATTAACAATAAAAATCACAGTACAAGATTGAAAATACACAGTACAAGATTGAAAATGATACTAAAAATATAACGTGTATTAAACAAGTTTCACACTTGTCTCATTTTACAGTAACTGTAAAGTTGCGTCATCTCAGCTGACTCCATACCCACAGGTACATCGGAGCCCTTGGTGCCCGGGTGATCTGTGACAACATTCCAGGCCTGGTGAACCAACAGCGTCAGCTGTGCCAGAGGCACCCAGACCTGATGCAGTCCATAGGAGAGGGAGCCCAGGAATGGATCAAAGAATGCCAGCATCAGTTCAGACACCACCGCTGGAACTGTAGCACGATGGAGCGAGACCACACTGTGTTTGGCAGGGTCATGCTGCGAAGTGAGTTTGCACAATGTGTGTGTGTGTGTAAGATGGAGGCGCCTGTATACATCATGCTAGTCTTGGGTTCATATGTATTGACTGCATTCTGCATCATTAGGAGAGAGAGGGACACATTTTGGCCAAAACCATGCATTTCCAAGGAGTCTCGTCAATTCAACTTTGACCTTTCATCTGAACTTTACCCCAGAGTAGAGGCGGAGAGAGGAAGCGTGGATAAAACACACAGTGGTTTCACTTTCTCGAGAAGAAGCGAAGATTGGGAAAGTAGATGTCCACTGAAAACAAGTAGCAGATCGAGAGATCCGCACAGGCAATATATAAACAGTAATAGGAGATGTAAATATTTGGGTAGATGTTCTGGCAGCAAGACAAAGACATATTTCCTGACATATCGGCTGTGTTCTCACTCAATACACGAACAGGCATGAGAATGGGAGGTGGGTGGAAAAGCCAGACCAAATAACCCCCAAAATTGCGTCTCTGCTGAAATGAAAACAATGTGACCAAGTAAGCTGCCATCTGTGCAAATGGATAGGGGAAAGGAGAGTTGGCTGGACTGTTATGTTATATATATATATGACCATCCACCATGAATGAAGTGATTTCTGTGCACCTACAGCCAGGACTATACAAGAGATAACAACACGTCAGAATATGTGAGAAAGCAACACACCAGTTTTAAAGTAGTAGGCCTAGTGTGTATGTGTGTCATTACTAGTGTCATTTCACATGTTTTTAAACCCTCTGATTTTGTGCAGGTTACTTCTACATGTTGTGTGGTTTAATTTTAATTAAGTAGAATTAGCATTTTATCTCCAATCACTATGAACTCTTCAAGAGGAACATCACTCACAGTGTATTGTTTGGATGATAATCTAAGGAATGCAGTTGGACGATGTATGAGGATAAGCACACTTCCCATTATTGTATCCTGGTGCATATATATATATATATATATATATATACTGTATATTTACCTCTGCATTGTTAGCTAATTGTTTCGTCTGTCTCCCTTCTCTACCCAGGTAGCCGCGAGGCAGCGTTCGTGTATGCCATCTCTTCAGCAGGAGTGGTATACGCCATTACCAGGGCCTGCAGTCAAGGTGACCTTAAGATCTGCAGTTGTGATGACCAAAAACGTGGAAAGGCCAGTGATCAAAGGGGCGATTTTGACTGGGGAGGCTGTAGCGACAACATATACTATGGCATCAAGTTCGCCAAGGCCTTTGTGGATGCCAGGGAGGGGATGGTGAAGGATGCTCGTGCACTGATGAACCTGCACAACAACCGTTGTGGACGAATGGTGAGCAGCAATATGGACTTTAGAGGTCGAAGTACTGGATGCTAATGGTAAAAATGTCCTTAGCTTAAGGGAGTAACCATTTTTCCAACAACTGCCAAAAGTGTTCTGTAGATAAATTCCTCTATTTTGTCTTTATTAGCAGTATACAATTAAGTACCACAATGGTTTTCATTCCACCAAAACTCCACAAATCAATTTCAGAACAATATGAGAGGATGAAATCCTCCGGGGGATTTGTTTTGGCTGACACTGAAGTGTTGACCCTGAAATTCAGAGTTGTATTTTGGAGACACCTACGATAAAGGGAAGTGTGTTTTTGGACTGTTTTCCAGCAATCATGTCAAATCCAAACAGTGTCTTGTGTGTGATGTCAACATATAGAGTACGTGCGTACCCTGTCCGACAGATTGTTAGACGTAACACACAAGACTGTTTGCTTTGCACAACATTTATGTGAGTATCACACCATCAGCAAAAGATCAGAAAACCCAAAACAATGCAATCAAAGCAATAAATGCAAACATTTATACATGTAGTAAAAAGTAGTGGTCTGATGACATGGAGCAGGAAGAAACAGTGAAAGTGAATAGGTGGATGGCTGAATAGAGATGGAGAGATGACATGGGACATACACATTAACACCCTGTCACCGCTTACCTCTGTTATAGGCAGTGAAGCGCTTTATGAAGCTGGAGTGTAAGTGCCACGGCGTGAGCGGCTCCTGCGCGCTAAGAACCTGCTGGCTAGCCATGTCTGACTTCAGGAGAACCGGGGACTACCTGCGCAAGAAGTACAACACAGCCATCGAGGTGACCATGAACCAGGACGGCACAGGCTTCACGGTGGCTGACCTGGACGTCAGGGGCAGCACCAAGAATGAGCTGGTTTACGTTGAGAGCTCGCCAGATTACTGCCTAATGGATCGTACTGCAGGTGGGCTAGAGGCTTGATAACACGCTTGTTTTGTTGAATGTACATGCAGCAGATATCGCCAATCGTTTCACACCCTGTGAACCCTGCTTTTGCAAGAAGACACATCAATGCTTAAGGACACTAAAGGGAGACAATACATCTTATGGTAGACAGGATTGATATCTTTCACCAAATCTGTGGGAATACATATGTGAGAAGCTTCATTTGTTGAAGGCTTGCATTCCTTCAAAGCTTAACGTTAACATTATTTGACCTCTAACATCTCCCTTAATTACCCCGGTGTTTGCTTATGCCTTGATAGGCTGTCTTCCTGGTTCTGTGCAATCCCTTTTGGTAGAGAATGAAGGAGATTAATTGGAAGTTGCTATAAAGCGGTAGTTATTATAGCCTGGATTGGAATATGTACAGTATATGTGCAGATCTTATTAATGTAATCAATGCCTGTCCTCTAATTAGGGAGGTTTAGTTCAGGCTGACAATTGAGGATTAACAAAGGTGTGTTCACAGGAAAGAGAAGTCCTAGCTCTGTCCATAGGTGGCCCTCTTTCCACTAATCTCTGTAGGAATTCACACCATAAGGTCACCAGCAATCTTATTTTAAACCCCATCTTTGGTCACTGTGATCTTTACTTACATGCCATGCATCTGACCTCACACCTGAACACGCCTCTGTTTTGAATTCTATAAGCTTATCATGTAATATTTGAACAGGGAAGGGGTCTTTAAAGATACATTGCCTGATTGTGTTATACTGTAGAGAACGCCCCCCCACCCCCCCTCCCGCCTCCCTTTCTACCCAAGCTCATTGTTTATATTTGAAAAGCAATTATGTAGGACATTCAGTGAGATTCAAAATCAGTGGAATTCAAACAAAAAAGTAATAATTTAAAATGTTTTTTAAACTAATTAGAGAGTCATGTAGTGCATTTTCCAAATGAGAAGTAAATCTGGCTTTAAATTGCCTGCATTGCATAAATACAAGACTCCATATAAATGGCGTTTATTGGCCAAAAGAACAAGTGTTGAACATTCATAGAAAATGTCTTGAGGTCAATTTATTCCTACAAAAGAGCGACAGAACACTTTTTCTCTTCACTTCACAGGCTCCCTGGGTACAGCAGGCAGACTGTGCAACAAGTCCTCCAGAGGCACAGACAGCTGTGAAGTCATGTGTTGTGGGCGAGGCTATGACACCATGCGCGTCAAGCACGTCTCCAAGTGTGAGTGCAAGTTCAAGTGGTGCTGCGCTGTGGAGTGCAATGACTGTGAAGACTTGGTGGACGTCCACACCTGCAAGCCCCACAAGCGACCTGACCTCTGGTTGGACCTTACCTGAAAGGGAGGTGGCTCTATCACATTCTCTATTTTAATCGTCACTCTTCGAACGACTTGCAGCACTGCATTGTGGGATGTTGAGTTCCTCTCTTTAGGACTTCCAGTACCTCCGGCTCAGATTTACACACAACATTTAAACACTTACTGAAGGAAGGACTTCATTATGCCAAACCGGACAGCACGAGTTTCTGACCTGCTGCTTC
Organism: Typhlichthys subterraneus; assembly: GCA_027564835.1. NCBI lineage: Eukaryota > Metazoa > Chordata > Actinopteri > Percopsiformes > Amblyopsidae > Typhlichthys > Typhlichthys subterraneus. Next base: position 13,996 of record JAODUH010035640.1, read on the forward strand.
AATATGCTTCTGAACAAATGGACATTGCTGAAAAATGTTGCATATGCATTGTGTTATAAAAATATAGCCTTGTTAGGGATTACATTACAGTTTAATTTGCCTAAATACTGTATGTGCATAGTGAGAGAAATGTAAAACTTTCTAGTATTTTATAAAAAAAAAATAAATACAAAAAGACAAAAAATAAATGTGACTGACAGTGAACTCTAGAACAGGTTATTGCACAGTATTTTGCATTCAGTTGATGATTTCTCCTGAATTCGAAACAACCGATACTTTAGCGCAATGTGAAGAATAAATTTAAAGGTGAGGGATCTGGCCAGGTGTAGCAACGTTCTTTACTGTAATATTCTGCAAACAATGGTCATATTCTAACTGGAGTGGTGGTAGAACAGAAATCCTAACTTAATGTGATTGCATTTAGCACCTTCAGTCTTCATAACGTGCTATTGCTGTTGCTACTATTTTGTGTAAACATTTAAGTATTTGTACTTTAGGTGCAAAAGCTGCAGTGTCATTGTTCTTCTTCCATTGTTCTTCACCATGGTCATGACAAACACATTTTTTAAAGTAACAGTGCTTCGTTATGGCGGTTCTGTGAGCAGTGACGTACTGCCTGAAACAATGCCAAGACATTACGCAAAGCAACACAGGGAAGAGGAAAGGTCAGTAAATCAGCCAAGACATTATATTAAACGGCTGGAAACTCAAGTCTCTAAAGATTTTGGCGATATAAATGAATCCGACAACAAGCTGGAGATGCTCATAGTCAACAGAATGCTTCACTTCCCATTAATGACGTGAGAGCTGAATGAAAGGGCTTTGAGCAAGGAGCGTGAAGTGCCAGTGTCAAAAGTTTGAGTCAAAAGTTAATTGCAATGGATAGGCTGAATGGCAACATGCTGTTTCTACAATGTGCGGCCGACCTTTACTGGTTTGTTGCCGGTTCAAACTCCCTTAATATACGGTCTAGTATGTCTCTAGTTTGATTGACCTGTAAATACTGTAAATCATTGGACCATTGGTAACAGACCTAACTTTTATTTGGACCCCAAAACTGATAAACCTGCCCCTGGTTTTGTGGGGACTTTTTGTGATTTTTTTTATTACACAGCCAAATGTTCATTGCCAAGTGAAGCTCTCTTCAGGTTTGGCATAGCAGTAAAGTTGGCTATAGCCTTGTTTTAATATTCAAGGTGTTGTTGTCACCTTCAGAAAGTACACTGAAACACTTGAGTGGTTCTGTAATAAAACTTGTTGATCCATCCTCTACCACTCCATAGAGCTTCTCCATTCTCTGTGTATCCGGTCTTTAAAACATGCAGCCCAGATTCAGTTGCAGTGAGAGGACAGATTTTACCCCTCCACACCAGTCATATAAGTTTTGTTTACCCAGCGTGAAGCTAATGAGCTATATCTGTTTCTTCAACTTCAAATAGTTTTACAGATTGACAGCCTGGATTTTTGAACAGCATACCTCCAAAAAAGCTAAAACTATTATATCTGTATATTATACAGTACATCTAAATATACCTTGTATGCTATTTTACTGGTTGGAATTACAGTATATGTTTGTTGACACACTTAATATTTTGTCTATTTACTTAACTGTACAGACTGAATGCTTTAGATGATCTAAGTGCTTACAGTATCTGCCCACAAGCATTTGATCCATTTGAAGTCTATAAAATAATCACTGGCATTTTGTGCCATCATAGTCAAATCAAATGGGCAGTGACAAAATATATGTGATCAAATTAACCTGTGATAGATTAAGGAATGTAAAGATCTTCAAAAGAGAAATACACTACATTACCGTAAATGCTATTAGACTTGCTTGAAAAGTGGAATTGATCTTGTATAACATATCCACATACCCCTCCTCTACTACCCTGTAGAGTTCAATTCGGTGCCCACCATCATACAGTAATATTAATATAACCTTCACGTGTCTAATTTATGTAAATGCAAAATTATACCCTGAACTGTTAAGTAAATACATTGCAAATTTTAGGCTTAACTGACACCGCAGTATTGCTGTTTTTCTTGGCCCTGAAGGGAGACATTTTGGCCCTATCAGCTGAGCTATCAAGCGGTTCATGAAAAGAAATTGGTTGTGAATGTAATGTGTGCTGAGTATTTGCCAGCTGATGTCATGGTCATTTGTCACTGATATGCTGCATGGGTACACATTTTGGAGATTATTATTTGGCCCATAGTGCCATTGATTTTTACTGGATGAGACCATCAACAGCTATACAATATTTTTACTGCTACTGAATTTACCCAACAACGACAATAACAAAACAAAAAATCCCTATAACCTGTTCCTGGATTCGACTGCATGTGAGCAGATCGTCTGATGAATATTTGGGTGGAAGGAAAGTCCATGTGTACCAGGAATGAAGGCAAGCCTGCTGTGTAATTAGCTGACCACTACAGGACAGCATGTGCTGTAATATTAGTACATGGGTTAAACCTGGCATGGAACGATAAGTTCCACATTGTTATATTCCAGTAAATATAGGCTACTTTAAAAGTAGTCCTGGGAGTCTATAAACTGGATCAGACAAATTAAACTAATATACACAAACATTGTGGATGGCAGCATGTTTGAGCAGTATGTGTCAATGCTCTCTACTCTTGGTACCTGTGCCAGGTTAATATGGAGGTTGATCGTATCATACAGTACATGTGACCTTCAGATGTGGTTCAAGGTATATTAGTGTGCTCACTCTCTGGGTGAGATTACATGCCTTGCAGCTGGGGATTAGTATTGTACATTAAAACAGTGAGTTAACTGTCAAGAATGCATCTTTCCATTGGAGGTTCTACATGACTTTGTGTGTGCGTCCTGATATGGTTTGGTGATATAATATAATGTACAGTATATCATCTTCCACTTGAATATGTGGGGGATTTGAAACTAACATTTCACTCCACATTTCATTCACATTCAATATTTAGGTTTTTACACTTAGCATTCAGTTGGGCATTTTTCATTGGTGTACTCAAAAGGCATTATAAGGCAGCATTATCATGTTCTATTTAAACACCAAGAGTGACTCAAGAGACAGCGTTTCCATACCAACGCTCATCAGACACACCTCAAGTGTATGAAGTATTATAATGGCAGCCTAAACATGAGCATGCCAACACCTGCGGATGGATGGCTGAGGAGAGTGCGATACCTTTTGCTGAAGGATACTTCAGCAGGACCCTGGTTGTCTCTCATTGGAGGTTAACAGCAGTACTCTTTCTTATAGTAGGTGACCCCACACTATAGGCCCTCAATGGAAGGTTGACAAAATTATGTCTGGGTTTATTGAAAAAAATTTGTGAGCATGGATTGTGTCTATTAACTTAGTTGCCAAGCATTTAATTTAGAGAATTAACTAGAATACACCACTAACAACCTAGTCTATTTTCATAGTAATAAATATCTGCATGGTGCTTACAGAAACTGCAGATACTGTACAGTAGGTGAATAATTCTACAATTCTTCCAAATCACTTGACAAAACTAAAAGGCATTACATCCAAAGACCAATTTATTGTGAGTTTTGCTTTCAAACTCCTCAAATGAAGTGACAGTAAGTCAACAGTTCTCCTGTCTTCAGCATGCAGTTCTGTTTCTAGTTACACAGAAATACAGTGAAATAAACTTTAGATATCAGGAACTTAAACATTCATATAGTACTGTCTCACAACAGAGGGGAAAATATATAAAAGCATTTAGGATCAAATTTGGGGCATCAACATAACCCAGTAAAATAATAAAAATATACACCATAACCAAAAATCTGGAACCAAATGAGTTAATTGACTAAAAAGAAACTAGAATTCAAAAATAAAAATAATTTAATATTTTATTTTCTGGCTTGTACCTATATGTAATAAATAATAAACAATCATTGGACAACAAATAGTTCAGTGGTATTTCACAGATTCTTTCTAAAACATCAAAGTTGCAGAATATTGCCAATGAAATCAACCTAATTAACATATTAATACCAAATCTGTGTTGAGCTCGTGTGACATAAAAGGCACTTTAATACCATTAATTCTAGTTTTCAGTACAACATAAATAACCACTTGAGACATTAAATTTGGAATTGATTGTTAAAGGCTATATAAACTGGCATGGGCGTAGCCACCGTAAAAGAGCTACATATTCTGCTAGGCTGAGACACTTAAAACTACCTGACTTAACGGAAGAGTGCACATGTGAAATGACTCAGGGAGCTTTAGCAGCTTCTCGTTTGTGTCTTTGCAGTACTGCTCCTGGACAACAAAAGCGCAATGGTTCATACAGCATGGCCACACGTTGCAATGTAATCTGTAATACAGTATGCCTGATCACATGAGCCACCGCACTGTGATCTATGATTGGACTTATTTTCAGGTGCTCTGTGTGTGTATGTGTGCGTGCGTGCGTGCGTGTGTGTTGATATTTCAGTGATAAAGTACTGAGGTGGCATAACATAGCAACAAGTGTTGAACAGCAGAGACATTGTATACACTGTGGGCACTCCGAGGTTGTAAATCATAGCTCTGCTCTTTTCTAGCAAACCTAAATCTGCCCGCTTATAATTATAAAGGGTACAAAGGGTTCATTCGGGACACATGAACCTCTCTCCCATTTAAGGTTCAGACATGCCAGTATGTATATTCCTTGGTCATCATCGCAAGAGTAACACATCTCACTGAACCTATCCGTAGACCTGCCGTAAACATAACGACGACATCATCTTTTGATATTGATGTTTAAGTTATATTTTTAAATGTGACAGGAGGATATGTTGGAACATTTCCTTAAATGATTTGAGCCAAAACGACCGAATTCAAAGCCGTGCTGACTGGATCAGATCCACATTCCCACCCTTAGACACAGTGAATAATGAGGGACCGTGAAAGCCTTGCGATCGGTATCTGCTCGGTATCTGTTGTTGGGAAAGGAGCTGGGTGCTGCATGTGTGGGACAGCGTGTTAAGAATGGTATTGCCGTGTTATTACCAATGCAGCCAACATAATCAGTAACAATGGAACAGAGAGTAAATGCTGAAGACAGGAGAGCAAACTTTTTTTTGTAGGGTTGGAGTGTTGTTGGCCATGTGTGTGTGTGTGTGTGTGTGTGTGTGTGTGTGTGTGTTTTTGTATGTGGTAGTGTCAAATTCGAGTTAGCTGGTGCCAAAAACTGGACGGCATGAAGCTTTCCATCTTGTCTGCGAAGAAACCCAGGGGTGCAAAAAGGGTGCTGAAAAACTGAGGTGGGGAAACAATACAGAAGTCAGTATTGATGCAAGTAAAATGTAGTTTTTTTGATTTTGAGTACCCTTTTACACAGTATTTGATATTCAAGTTAGTTTGAGGTAAATCACATTCTCCATATTAGGTCAAACAACAAAATCACCCAATTTTCCTGGTCAAAACTGATTTTTGTAAGTCATATTGAGAACAAACACACACACACACACACACACACACACACACACACGCACGCGCACAACAAACATCTACTCCAACAACACTGGTTGGTTAAAGCCAGGATCAGACAGGGCTCTGACTTGCACTCTTTCAAAACGGTAAGAGTATGACAATTGCTAGAACTGTGCATGTTTAATATTTCACCTCAATTGTTGCCAGTAACTGCTGAAGTGGGTAATTATTGTGTAGTTTATGTTTGAAGAAGGTAACAATGACTAAGCTTCTACAAGATCAAATTAGGCTTCGACATTATATTAAATTAAGGACAGGGAAATTCCTGCCACAACCATCACCACCATATCATTGTGCTAGTGCTGTTTTTCAGATAAATCTGTTTTAGCTCAGAACGCAGTCAGGGCCTCTCAGTTCCTGACTTCATGGTTTTCATGCACTCCATTTGAGCATTACACAAACCAGGCTCGCACAGCCTGCTGTAAAAGTCCTATCTACGCACAACCTTTCCCATAACAAAAGGATGAGAACTAGATGTTCACTGAGGTCTTGTTTTTCCTGTGGCTACAAGAATGAGCAAAGGGAGCCCCTAATAAACAGCATGGCCATAAACAAAGGATTAGTCAAAGATGGAGACAAGCTAAAAACAGACAGCAGCAAGGCTGCTTTTATAAATAAACGATAAAAAGAAAGTCATGCACACATTCATTACTGGTAAACCTGGGAAGGCACACGTGGCTGTATTTGCTTTAGCTGCAAGTGTGTCTTGTTGTGCTCATGAAATATAACTTCATTGGGACTACAGCTTGTTTTGGAGGGGAATTACTGTATTTACAGGACTACAACTCCCATGAGCCTCTGGTGGAGTTGAAAGTTAACAGAGAGCAGCAGCAATAAAACCCCAAGGTTGAAGGTTCAGTAGGTATGTAGTATACAGTATGACGAATATGAAAGCCAAATACCATACCAAAGACATGTTTAAAAAGTGAAGATAAAAAAAACTAAACTATATGAATGTCAAACCATAAAATGCATATATAAAATCAATTGAAATTATTGGGAGCGGCCTCTTGAATTACTTAATATACGATTTATTTTCTTAATAATGTGGCTTTAAGGTGACACCAGAGCAGTGACATAATAGCTCGCTACAGTACTTACTGCTTTGGCAAAAACGCCCATCAGCTCAGGGAACTGGTGTGTGAGCATGGCCAGCATGGCAGTGAAGGAACACAGGCCTGCCGTGAAGAGGATGAAGAAGGGAAGCTCTTTCTTTGGATACACAGAAACCTCGTGGAATGCTGGCAGTGAGCACAGTGGGACAGAGTGTAAGACACAGAGAACGAGTGACACAGGGTCCAAGACACTGACGAGTAGGAGGACGTGAGCCGATTGAGTGAGAATTAAACAGAAAATATTAATAGCGCCAAAACTAAAAAAAATCATCCATAAAAGTATCTTAGTAATGATATTTTACTCACAGGGTAACAGTTCCCTATCTGCCGTTTCTGTGCATCCTGGGTAGGGGTAAAATAGATGACCCTTCTCCAGAGGATAAGGAATGATCCGGAAGGCTGGGGAAGAGCAGAGATTATTTCTCGTTATCCATATTGTAAAACTGTAGTTTAGACAAAGAATGGTCGTATGAAGTGAAGCGTGCGGCCGGGGGGGGGATTCGTACTTCCTTCCCAGGTACAGTGCAGCAGGTTCAGGGCTCCCTCTGCCCTCTTCCAGTGCTGCAGGTGAAAGAAGGCATAGGCCACGGCCTCACTGTCCCCCCTCTTCAAGATGTGCTCTGGAGGCAGAATCAGGCTCTTCATCTCCAATAAATACTACAAACACAGGACAGGACAGGGGCTTTGTTACTCCACGCACTGTGTGCTACACCTGTGGCTCATATTGTAGTCATTGCATGCATTACAAAGCAGTTGTATATCAATATCACAACATCTACTGTGTGCATGTCATGCTGTATTTTCTCTTGCTCTGTACCAAGCATCCTGCAGCAATGGTGAAAACATCTATCCTTTTCTTTTAACTAAATAATTGTGGATTATTGACACATTGTAATTTTCTGTTTCACAACATTCAGGATTTCATTCCCCAATCCTAGTCCCCCCCCCCCCCCAACCCCACCCCCCCAAATGTCCAACTCAGCACCTCATCAACTATCCCATTGTGCAATTCCCACTTGCCAACTCCCAGCAGAA
>JAODUH010035650.1:3527-47007 GCA_027564835.1 Typhlichthys subterraneus
ACTTTGTTTTAAAAATGATTTCATGAAATCCAAAATTTTATGTTTATGTTTTTTTGGGTGCTGAAAATTATTTTATAGGTGCTTGAACACCCCTAAAAAGGATCTAAAATCACCCACTTCACAACCTTCTGTATATGTCACTTGACATAGGAATTATGCGGTTGTGTGGGTAAAACAATTGACAATGCAATGGTCATTCATATATTCAGCTGTGCGTGCACTTCTGTTGTCATGGTGACTGCTAGTGTGGCATGGTGTCTCTGCAGGTAGTTTGCTTTGTAGGCTAAACTTTGTATATTTGTATTGCCTATGAATACAATACAATATGCATAACAAATAAATGTAATGCGATAAACTGCCATCACACTTATGATGTAAAGCACAAACAATCATAACAAAGAAAAAATTAAGAAAGTGTGACTGGCAAAATGATCTAATCCTGCAGTGATAAATAGGGTTTCCCAGGACTACTGTAAACACATACATATTTTTTAAGGGAAGAAATTCATTAAGACTTTTATTACAATAAAATATGGCTGTTCCAGAATTACTGTATAGTCAAAGTGTGACTTTATTTTACTCTGCAAAGAAGGAACTAAAAATACAAACTAGATAGATGCTGGATGTAATAATTGGATGGTATTGTTTTTCATTATTACTGTAACCAGACTCACACAAGATACAGCCACTGGCCCAATCTTTTTTATTTTAATGTGAAGAAGAAGTAAAAGTTGACATGATGTTTTTATCGTTTGGTTCATACATGCTTTCATATTATTGCTGAGAATAAATTATTGTTTACAACCCCTCTCCACACCTGACAGATTGATTTTAGATAATACTCTATTGGCTGAACATATATCTCTAAGACCCATTGTAGCAATGGAAAAATCAAAGCATGCAAATTGGTCTGCATCATCTCATTTTATAAAAAGAAGACAATATATGTAATTCACTGACACAACAACCCCCCCCCCCCACACACACACACACACACACACACACACACACACACCTAATTCGGTTGTTTTATAATCTTATTATAATGATCTTCACAAATTAGTGGGTTGATGCGAGTGGGCAGCTCGTGTGAGACAGGATTTATCCTCTCACTTCCTTATCCCAGCAGTCCCACGGTATGCCCAAGGAATGTTTATGAGGAAGGTTTAGTTACTGAGAAGAGTGTATGCAGGAGCAGAGTTCTGTGGCTTTATTTAAGTGGATCCTCCCTAAAGCATTTCATTATAACCATGTTACTTGCATGGTTATTGTCAGTGCCTTATTGCCCTCTACTGGACATTGGCCACTTGTAGACACATGCAACAGAGCAGACCACTGGCATTAAATACTGTATTTTGTACAGTGCATTTATATGCATTATACTGAGAATATTTAGATTGTTTTCTTATTTTGCATATCCGGTCTTATACACATTTTGGGGTCCACAAATAAATGCACATACAGTATAAACTAGGCAAAGACATTTGAATAAGAGGCCAGTCCTAAATAATCGCCAACTTCCATGGTGATGAAATTGCAGTAGTCACCTCAAAATGCCACTATAGCTTGAAATATTATCCTATGAATTAAAATAATTGGATATTGAATGTGCATAATGTGCTCCAGGCACATGGATGAAATAAATGTCTTGAGGGGAAACCAAAACATTATAGAACGGGAAATAATGTACGTCAAAGCCATCTCAATATTAATTTCATAGCTGGAGGTATATGTTTGTAGATTCACCTTCTACTGTAGCTTCTTCATATCAATAAAGTGTATTTTGAGTGGAAATAGAAATAGAATAGAAAAAATAGAATTGAAATTCATCTTCTAATTTAGGATTTACTTTATAATAAAACAGTTCAAGAAAACATCAGTTGATATAAGATTATACTATAATAACTTATCACAATAGTAATAACAGTATAGTAACAAGATAAAACTGTAAAAACTGTACAGAAACAAGGTAAAACTGTAATAACAGTATAGTAACAATATTAAACTGTAATAACTATATATTAACAAGATTAAACTGTAAAAACAGCATAGTAACAAGGTTACACTGTAATAACAGTACAGTAACAAGGTGACACTGTAATAACAGTACAGTAACAATGTTAAACTATAATAACAGTAGCGTAACAAGGTTACACTGTAATAACAGTATAGTAACATGGTTACATTGTAATAACAGTACAGTAACAATGTTAAACTGTAATAACAGTACAGTAACATGGTTACACTGTAATAACAGTACAGTAACAATGTTACACTGTAATAACAGTATAGTAACATGGTTACACTTTAATAACAGTACAGTAACAATGTTAAACTGTAATAACAGTACAGTAACAAGGTTACACTGTAATAACAGTATAGTAACGAGATTAAACTGTCCACAAACAGTGGAGTCGGTCATTTTGGAGAAAGATTGTTGATTTTTGTACTGATGGGCTGTGTAGAAACACCAGATTTTTTCTGCATACTGAAGGCTAGTGGACTGTGAGTCAATACTGGCTGTGTAAGTGTATTAGCTTACAATCGCTGACTCCTTCTTTAAATATGATATTGTCAGACCCCAAAGCCCATGACTCCTTAAGCACTAAACCCATTGACATACTCAATTACAAAAGCTATACCTAATTACCATAATAAACAATAAAAGCAATCCAATAACAACCACAACTGCACAAAAATAAATAAATACATAAATAAAATAATGACTTATCTACAAGACTATAAAATGCATAGTTTTGTAGGTAAGCGTGGTTACATCCCCCTACTTTGTCCATTTTCTGTGTCTCTGTCACCTAAATGAGCCCATTATCGAAATGGCAAAACTGTATTCCTCACTAGAGGGCATTAATGAGGCTGGGACTAGTGACCTTACTGCCTGTATTAGATGTGTTGGACATGGTACGACAGAGTGGGAACAGTCTGATTTCCTCCAGTAACGAGTAATGGCACAGTGGTTTTATGAAGCTCTTTACCTGAAAGGAAAGAGCCAGGTTCAACCTGCATTTTTGTGTCTACGCAGTTTTTTTCATGACGTTAGCTTTGGGATAGTTGTAACTGAGCATATGTTATTTTTATAAAGGCAAAAAACAACACTAAAACAATAAGACCTTATTATTTAATGTTTTAACATATGCTAAAGTATATTGAATATTTCAATTCTTCTTGTCTAAAACTAAAACAAGATAAGGTAATTCATTCCCACCTGATCTGCAGACTGATGTAACTCAATACCTGCAATTGTTTAGACATGTTCTCATACTGTTGAATTGTATTTTTTCATTTGAAAACAATACATGATCCTGCATGTTTGTGATCATATTTAAATGGTATGGAGAAATAGACAATTTTAAGTTCTATATATAAAAATATTGGTTGGTCTAATATCAAAATACTCTAGCCTCTTGAAATGGAAATGCAAAAATGTAGCAACTCTCTGCATTTTCTTGCTGTCATTTTCAACTACTGTCCCTCTATAAACACTTGGAATGACTGGTATTTGAGTGGAATTCAAGGAGGTTCCTCTCTGTTCTGTATCGAGGAAGGCTATTTATTGTACGGAAACATGTTTTGACACTGGCTGCAATCACAAAACATGTGCAGAGGAAGTGAAAGCAATCGGCTATTTATAGTAGCTGCACCTCAACAATGAAATCCGCTGGAGGCAAACAGTTCAGTGTGCAATGATGACGGCAACATGGACGAATGTCAATCTCACCTGAGATAGAGTGTGCATGTGACTTTGATAGCATTGTGTCGCCCACATTGCTCGCGTTCTAGACCCCCCGCCAATGCGCCTGTCAGCACCTTCCTTGATAGGGTGAGGATGAGGCATGGGGAACAAAACCCTTCCGCTTATTCCCCAATGTGCCATTGTGGAAGGCCAGGGTACTGTACGCTTCCTTGCAGTTGAGGAAATACAATCTAAAAGTGTCTCCATTCAAGTAGTATCTGACTGTATGCATTTGCAAGAGCAAGAGATAAAAGTCAAGTGCAGAACACCGTGCAGCACCTCCCATGAGATAACCATCAGACACTGTGTGAGGCTGTGAAATTTCCTGTTAATTCATCATCCTGCTTCTGATTATATTAGCAGAGATGATCACGCCTGCTAAAAGCCCTTGCCTTTGGAACTATAAACTTGAGCAACATACCGAACTAATTGTGTAAGGTCTGCTCAAAATCAGCGTTGATGAAGAATTTGCCATTCCAAACAACACTTGGAATTAAAGAGGTATGCAATTCTACATTACATTTGCAAGTAAATACAAGCGTGGCTGTATTTTGCCGAACTAGATTTTGTTTTTCCAAAACTTGTTAATTTCTGGGTCACTTATTTCGTTGGGGAAGACACACTCACCATAAACAATTGGTATTCTTTGCTCATTGAGTTAAAATTCTTTCCCAATAGTTTATCTGTGGTTCTGATTAACATTGGCTGATAAGACACAAGGGGCCTCATTTACCTAGCATGCAAACATAATTGCTCTACAAATTATATTAGCGTCTGTCAATGAAATACAAACTTTTAACTATTACCCAAATTTCTTTCACTATTGATGAATACAAAATTAAATTGTATATATATAAAATATGATGTTAATAGATCGTCATGAAATGAAAAACAAGTCAAGGCCTTATAGTCCACATCACTCAAATATAACATCAAAAAGGATATTTCGTATGCAAAACTAAAATAAGAACTTACAGATACATGCCACAAACCTCCCTTAATATACTGTATGTTATTATATGATTTAATGATTATGGAGTGATTTATGGAGATTCTGGGAACTCCAATTGAATTAATTTGCTATTGGTCAAAATGTTTGTCTTTGGAAAAGACAGGCATATTAGGTTAAATTCAGAATTCCCTGGGGGTTTCCTTTCACAAATATAACATGAATAACCCAGTTTATATTAAAAAACATGTTTGTGAGGTTACAATGGCAGGATATCCAGCTGAGGCAACATGCAGCCATACACCTTCCGTATTTTTAGTTAATTAACGTGTTGTGCTAATATTTATTGTAAACAAATGTGTCAATTAGGATGTTGCCTGACCCTTTTTTTCTTTCAAAATAATCTTTTTTTTTTACAACAAATCTTTGTTTGGCCAAAATTTTACATTCATAATAAAATACATATAATATAAAATTAATCTTTACATTTCCATTAAAAGTCACATCCATAGTTTTACAGTCTTAAGAAGAGAAATGAAACTGGTTAAGACTTGATCATGTTGTGGAAGGATTGATGCTGCTAATGGCTTTACTTTGTTTCTACATAAAACATTCTGTTGAACCAGTTATCTAGATGAGAACCGCCCAACTATATTAGATGTGATACTGGATAAACACATTTTAAATAGAACGTTAGAAGGTTACAATGTTGGCCTCTGGAAGCCATGAGTCATCCATCCCCTTCTCACTTCTTGTTTCCCACTGAGTTCAAGTCACAGTCAGTTCGGTCAGAATTTTTGGAGAAAGGAGCCGATCGTCATTTCCACTCAGCCAATCGTAATTGCGTTGACTAATCGGGCATAAAACTGAGGTGTAAACGTCCTCATATTTCCCTAGCAAGTATTTAGCTAGATGATTCAGGCACCAGTCTTATTCACATCTTGAGTTGGATGGAGCTTTGGGTTCTTGGCAATGTTTTCTCATTACCATAGGTCTTAAATGGCTGCCCGCTCACACATTTGATCCCCTTTCAACTATGGGGGCTTACACCTCAATAGGCTGTTTCCTCAATAGGCTTTATCCCACACTGCTGGGGAGTTGGTAGGAGAGCAAATTATAAAACATCATTAGGATCTCTAGCAGCTGTAGCTGCAGAAAAAGCACCCAGCCCAGTCAATGTTTTTACTGAGGAGAAAAGAAGATTTGACCTTTTCAAATCCTCATTATAGTTATCCTGTTTGATGTGTTTGAAGGTTAAGTGTCTGGCAATTTGAAATACTACACTATGTTTCAATGCATTAGTTAAAATGAAATTCACTTTACATTTTACATTAGCGCTGTTATGTATATTAAGGTAATGCAATTTAATCAACTTTAACATTACCTTAATGTTTACGGTATCGCCATATATTTTCCTTCCCTGCCACACCATTAATAAATGCAAGTGACAGCGTTGTGTGGCAATGTTTATTTATCTAACACCTGCTTATTGAGTTCTTTGTGAAATCTTGCATGTGAAGTTTAGGTGTTTTTTGGTATGGGAATGTTGGACATGAGTTCAACAGAACAATCAGTAAAGAATAATGAGGGTGTCAGTGAGGGTGTCACCTGATAATGCATTGGTGTCACTTTATCAGCATCAAAAACACTAGAATGTCATGTTGATTGTTAAATCCATAGCAGCAGACAATTATGCACGCTGTTTGGCTGACGGACCTTTCCAACTATTCTTCAGTGATGAAATGGCTCTGCTTGGAAGTGTTTTTTAGACTAAAACCCTGAATTCAAAGTAGGTCTGATTCCAGGCAGGCAAACAGAAACCCAGGATGTCGTTAAATAGATAGATATAGACCATGCAGTATTCAGCCTGTTAAATAGACAAGATCCTGTATAGTCTGATGTGGTTCATTGTATATCTGAATCTGAATTTTTGGTTGTTAAATAATATCTCGTCTGCATAAAATTGTATAGCCAGTAGTCACATATGTGGAGGATGTATAGTAATAATAGGGTTGGCAAGTCAGTGCTAATGGAAAACATAAAAGAAGCCTATCCTTTATGTTTAAAACCAAGTTGGCAAGTAGTGTTTGAACATGGCTGATGGCCAAATTAAGTGAATGGGTAAGGTCCTTGCTATTCAACCAAGCTCCTATTTAGAGTTCAGACAGAGTGAAACTAGGTTGTGGTTAGACAAAAATATCACTGTTCAGTTGATATAAAGGCACAAATGTGGAAAAAATCAATTTATCATAATGTAATCATTTATATTGTTTGTTATTTGTTCATTTTCAATAAACAATCATGAGCATTTTCACATTAATACAAATTAGATATGCTGCATTTAGGGCTGATTGTGGTAGTAGTAATACAATAACATTTAAAAAAATTACCCTTACCACCATCGATTATTTCCATCCATAGTTTGGTTTTATTAACATTATCTTTATTAACAGAGTTTATTTATAAAAATGCTAAGATTTCAGACTTCATGCAGGAAATAATATATTGTATCCATCCAAACCCTGAAAGATCTTTGGTTTTCACTTGAGAGTTCCCATACTGATAGCATACAGTGACGTAAATCATGCTGGAGGCGAGTGCTAAATCTGTTTGTATTTGTCTGTGGTGCTGGTTGTATGGGTTAGGTCAAGTCTATTCCTTGACGGGCATACACCAGGGCCATAATCACCGTCCTGCTAATGATGAGACCTGCTTTGTCGCGGTGGAAAGACAGCTCACAATGCAGGGAAGTAGCTCCAAGATTATTTCCTTCCCGAGGTTAGGCACGGACCACCGAGGGATCCTTTCTGAGCCCATGGGGGACGAGCTGTGTGAGAAGATCCTGTGCGTGCTCAGCCAACACCTACCTCATCCCCACTAACTCTCACATATCGCATTGTGAGCCGTCGCAGACACTACTACACGCGCTGTTTTGTTTTAAAGATGATAATCTGACACGTTGATGCAATGCATGTGGGGGTACGGGAGTACTGCACAGTGTATGATGGCCTGTTGAGACAGCAATGATAAGATATACCATGCGGTTTTAGCTCCAGTAGCTGCAAAACACACTAGACCAAACTGTTGACAACCACTATGACTAGTTCTTCATCACCTTCTCATCTTTTAGACGTGTACACACTAGTCGAGTGGTTAATACGTTCACATTGTTTAGCCACGGGAACGGAAAAGGGTTTCAGTCATTTGCTGAATAGCATTCTGGAAGATGCTCAAAGCGGTATCCTTCAATTCTCTAACCAATGAGGGAACAGGGACGCTGAGACAGATAGTCTCACCTATATAGGCATTTAGACAAATGACATCTGCTGTTGCCAACCCTGACAGAGCACCACTGGCCTTCCCTGCATTGTTTCAGCCAGCGGGCAGGACAACTGGTCACATCAAAGCCAACGTATTTACGCACAGGAAGGATTTCTTGGGATACCACTGAGGATGGGAAAGGAAGCCACTGTGGCTTCTCATCTCCTGGCGCGCAGCCTTCGTTTGTCACTTGGTCTGTGCTTTTCTGTCTGAAAGCACGGACAGGGCCTATAGAAGACGTGTGTGGACGCACATACTTACAGAACGCTGAAAACACACGTATTATTCAAGCAGTCGCAGAACACAAGTCACTCTTTCATGTTGCTACGAAGCCAGCTGTTACAGTACGTAGCTAGTATGTACACCATATACTTTAGGATGTGTCTAGGATGTGTTCGGTCATAAAGGCCTTCCGTTTGTGGTGGCAAACAGAAAGGCCTACTAATGTAGCTATATGTAACATTTTTTGTAAAAGAGAAGCACATATATATATATATATACATATTCTGGAACACTCTTCTCTCTTGATCTTTGCTATGCAGCTGGTTACAAAATGCAGGTGAACTAAAAAAGTGTTGTGTGGTGTTGTATGAAATGTACGAGATGTGACGGTGGCTCCGTAGTTCTGCCCTCATGACGTTAGTTGTTTGAAAATGTCTCTTCAACAGTGTTGACATTTGAAAAGACACAGAGGGGGCCTACAGTAAAACACACCGCTGGGTAGGGTCTTTAAGCCAACACAATGGAAACACCCAATGGTAATTGTACTGCTTCATTGTTCCCTGTGCCAACCTTAATATCATAAAACCTCCCATGTAAATGTTGACTACCAAACATTTAGCAGCAGTCTTAATGTCACTAAAAGGTCAGTGGTCATTTACATTTACTAGTCATTAAACCCTCTTTTTTTTAACACATTTCCAGTGACTGACATAAATGAGGCCAGAAGGGAAACCACACTCTTGTCCAAACATCAACTCCCCAATGAGTCTTTCTGAGTCCTAATTACCACCCGCCTGTCCGTCACTACTGCGTATGACGCAGTCCAATCTCCTAGGGGGATAGAGTTCCGAACAATGCGTCTACTCAAATTGTTCTTTCACGTAGACGTGCAAACGCATCTTAATAGTGGACAAACCAACACAACATTTGATATTGTTGTGGTTTCCAAATGACTTTGATCATTGTAGTGTTAAGAAAATAGCATTAAATGGGGGTTTAGACAGAACAGGAAAAGGCATGTTGTGTTGATGCAGCACAACACAAGTTTACAACCACTATTTTTTATTGTGGTCACAATAGACAATTGCCTATACACTTGCGTGACACAATGGACAGCTAAAATTTGTCATGATTGTTAAAGAGCAATGGACGTTTCAGAACCATATATATGAATGTTTCATTCCCTATCTCCTATTTATGTAAGATTTCATTTATTTACTTTACATGCAACCATTTCCATCTGCATGTCAATTCCTTGAATTGTATTTTAGAGGGTGAAGTCTTACTCACAGTAACAATGGTTGAACAAAAAAGCTCACAACATAAAAACATGCACTGGCAGCTATATTGACCAACTCCCTCTTCCACCCCAAACAGCAGACACAATGCTGGTCTGTATTCTGGTGCCATACAACGCAAGGACGAGCAGCTCTCTGTGCCAGTATGCTACATACAATAAATAAAGTATATACAACAAATATTTTGTTAAAATAATTGGACTCTCATATATCAACATTTCATTTATTTATTAATGATACTCAGCAATATTAACTGGATTCTAAACGCACATTAGGCTATCTGTGCACTTTATTGTGGTGTTGGCCTGATGCTGTATGTGTGCTATATGTATGCACTGCAAGTACTATTGTGACAAAGCATTTCATTGTTCTCAAGTGGAGCCCGTTTTTTAACAGTTTTTAGCAGTATGACAAATAAACTTGAACTTGACATAGGTATTGTAAAGCCCTTCTGATCTATTGAAGCACTTAAAGGTCACTGGAAACAGCAGAGAACGCACCACCAACAGATTCAGCTACAGCACTTTCCCCAAACGTGACTGGCATTGCCTTGTGGCAACACATCACACCCGAGTTGGCAGAGCATGGAACGCATCCTATAAAGGTGACGTGACAGGGAGATAAATGTGGTCATTACCTGGATGTCATGCGGACGCTTTTCACTCTACAAGGCCTCAGACTGCTCCTGCGTGCCCCAACGCACGTTATGACACGGAGAGATGTGAACATCAAGCTGAAGCTGCAGTTTCTGTGACAACACTCTCTTATTCTCCCTGTTGTTAGACATATCAGTGAAACTGCATTTTCCTCCCTGTGGCTGCCGGTGAGCTAAATAAAACATCCGCGAGGCTCTTCTGCAACTTTACAAGGATTTACGTTTCCCTTTGACTTGAGCATCAGGGAGGTGTGTAAAATGGAAGGTGTAGTATTAATATGCCTACGCACACAATAGGCCTAGGTGTACAGTGAGGAAGTTGTTTTACGACGTGCTATTTCTGGCATGTCTGTCTGGATTGTTCGTTCACATTGTTTTTACTGTCACCATGAAAACAGATGGCATGCATGCACGAGCATAAGCGCTCTCTGGTGTGCATGCATTCTGCTCTAAGGTCAATTGCGAGTGACCTTCTCTGCTTAGACAATGGCTATTGGTATGAACTCTGCAGCTGTAAAAGCCCATGATGTCAAAACCCCTGAATATTGTATGTCTTATGACTCATTAACCTTTGGCACACTGTCATCAGCAGAGACTGTAAAAAGAGATTAAGAACCTGGCGATAAAGCCTGTGCTTGTCCGCCCAGCGAGAAGGCCAAACGTGTGAAGCATACTACACTGTATACACCAGGCCTGCTGCTGTTCGTGCAAGAAACTTCCAATCTTCCAATCTGATGTCTTACTCCCTCTGGCCTCTGATTCATTCATATGTGTGATATCACTTTATTGTTACATCTGCAAAGAATGTGAGGAATGAGCAGGCGAGTTTAATAAATACATGTAAGACACCATATCTATCATCTGTCATGAGGCCTAACACATGCATGTGGTAGTGCAAGTCCTACAGAGTGGCATTACATTGGTTAGAAAGCCACCTCAGTGGTGAAGGGTGTGTCTATTTCACCACGACTGCATGATTACGGTGATTCGCACAGCTCGTATTTATGCGCTTGTATCTGATTGAAATCCCTGCCATGGGCACGTGTCTTATTATATCCCATTGCTGTATTTATTGATAGTATCCATTATTGTTTGCATTAATAGTATTTTACATGATCATTGTAGTGACTATCAATCATAGCCAGTTTTTACAGGAGCCAAAATCAACATATGCACCCATTATGATTTTGAAAATGCATATCTTTAATCTATACCTAGATTATGTGAGTCATTCTTTCTATACATGCATCTAAAGATACATTAGCCTTTCAGGGTCACGTTGTATACGTATAAGTAGTTTGAAATAGATACCGGGTATCTTATCAGCCGAGACATTGGTACCTGCTATACTAAACCCTAGAAGTGTTTTTTTTAGAGTTGCTGTATAACGATTGTCAGAGCACGCATGAGGTTAATCGCCCAGTGACTATAGAAGGAGGCCCTACGATTTACAATATAATAACTCATTTTATATATCCTTAATTGTCTAGGCTCCTGGTTAACCATGTTTCTGCTCCATATCTGAGGTTGAAGCATTTACTGGAATAATCATAAATCATTTGAAGCAGTGGTCTGTTGGAATGGGAGGCATCTATCTGCACCCACTGTTTTATCGTGAGCAAAAGTGTGTGGAACATGGCTTCATCTCACAGGCCACCAGCCCACAGCGCGATGATTAGAAGAGTTATGTCTGGAATGAGGAGAGATGTTCCGTTCCACAGCAGAATACAAAGACCATTGCTTGGATCCTGTTTAAATTGTGAAACTGTCCAGGAAGTAATAGCAAAGCTCTCGGCCAACGAGATGGTTACCTTAGATGTTTGACTTTGTATTCAGTTGCTGGGAGGTAAACAAAGCCATGCATGAATGCTGATTTCCACAAACGTGGTTTCTCAGGCTGTTAAAGGGATATTGTACTCCGGTTCACCCCTTGACTCTGTAGCTTCCTTACCTCAATATTAAATAATCACACTGATGTTCAGCAGGATAACCCCTCGTTTGAGGTAGGCACTGGACCGGAAACTTCTCCATTCACTTCCATTGTTTCTAAAAAATACATAAACATAGAATCTATTATCAAGTTACTATACAGTACTGGACTACACAATCAAATTGTTGTATAGTGTTCAATATAATATTTACAGTAGGCTATATTTGTTTTGGATTAAATTGCAGAAGATGCAGAAGTACACTGTGTTAATGAGAACAATGGAAGTGAATGGAGGATCAATAACTGATTCTGGACATTGCACATCAACCATCAACATCAGGACACAGACATCTCTTTAAAGTACAAAGTCCATTTATTTATCAACTGTTTTATTATTTTATAAACTTGTTTTTATCGCGGCGGTATGTTGTGACAAAGGCTAACATATAAACTGATATGATTAAGGCAGTTATCTTAAAGCCTAGCACTACCACTCAAGCAATGGAGGCGGCTGCACTCACCGCACAATACTGGATACCACAAATCTACCAAATATCACATTTGAACATGAAATTGTAAAACATGAGAAACGATCAAAAGGCATCAGACTTTTTTTACTAACCCTGTGTCCATCATTTCATTTGTACTTTATTACAAATAATATTGCTTGGGGATGTCATCTTTACCATTTACTTAGCTTCACATTTTGTTTATCGACAGTCAGTTGTTTCTCTTTGTGGCAAATTCTCCTTGGAGATCTCAACTAAATGTGATTGCATTGCAAAGGCTCCAAGACAATTATTGATTAGCATGTTAAGAAATAGACAAAAGGCCAGAGGACAACCATATGCCATGAGCTCATTATAAAAGCCACCATGTATTTGTGAGTCCTCCAGACCCAAAACAACAAACAAGCATGTATTTGTGCACTGAGGGGTTACCTATAGATCAACATTTACTGTGGAGCATACTCAGAGGTGGCTGTGGTCGTTGCTTTAGTTTACGCAAAGATGAATAAGGGCATATTTCTTGTCAAACCACATCTACTGTCTCCTTTAGAAAGCCCCTAAGAAGCCTGCAAGTAATCTGCAGTGTGTCAAAATCTACTCCAAAACTAATTTGTTAATGTTTAGAGTTAAGATAAGATAAGACACATATGTTGTGTAAGGGCATGGAAACAAAAACTGCCAGATCCAAAGAATTCTGCCTTTGCAGAGATGAAAGGAATTTCATATGCCACATATTGGAAGTGTTTGAATATGGCGACAATAGACGCGACAAGACATTTAAGCAGTACCACCGAAAGCTTCACATGGATGATCTTTATTGATTTAGCACTGCTGATGTTTGTCTAAGAGGGCATGTTATCCTGTCACATGCAGAATAAGAGGATATCCTATAGCGGCTTTCACCGTACAGCCTGATTGCATTCCCATATAGTGGAAGTCAGATAAGACTAAAACATTAGAGAAACGCTAGGATGACTGATGCCTTCTATCTTAACAGCCATGCCAAAAGGTTTACCTTTCATCCATTATAAACATATCACTTCACAAGGGGAAATATCTGTGGAATATGATCTGTGATTAAGTAATACCAGCGTGTGATGTCCAAGTTAAACATTTATATCAAACATTTAAAACGGGTTAGAGGGAGCATGCATAAACAATCATCCTTGAAGGATATTAGACATGAATGGATCCTTACACCACAAAGGCACCCCAGTTTTTCCATAAATCCATTTGGGTCAAACATTTATTTTCAGATTGGTTGTTATGGTTACATTACAGATGGTACTGTCTGGGTCAGCCCAGTGATGCTACTCTGACATGGCCCTCTCATTAAACCACACAAGCCTCGTGATTGGCATCTGAACGTGAATGTAACATTGTCTCCTGTGGTTTGATAGAAACATTAGGAGGGGCGTCTCCACTAGAGATTAGGTGTGTGTGTGTGTGTGTGTGGGGGGGGGGCTTGGTCTATGACGGTGTCAATACAGTTAAACACACGGTGGCTAATTTGAGGCCTGCAAACCTTAACAGATCTATTATCTGTGCCTTCTTTCACACGCTTGTGCCTAAATTCCTGTCCTTGTCAGTGTGAGGTCACTGTGAGAAAAGTGGCCTCCCTTTATATCCTCTATCAAAACATTCTTTTGGAAACAAATCAGTCAACCTTGCATGGTCTTTGAGATTTCTATATCAGAGGGCATGTCATATAATTGTACAAGTTTATGAACATATACTGTATATAGGTTTTCATATTAAACAAGTTGTGCTGAATATGTCAGCGGAATATTCCTTTGAACCTAAAATGCCCCACAATACAAATGTGTGTGAACCAATTAGATGGCTTTGAGCAATTAGTCAAATGAGGTGTCACCTGTCAAACAGTTCCGCGGGTCACTGGAGCCTTGTGCTGACCATGCTTCTCAACCTGTAACCATGGTTATGTTTGGTAAACCATCAGCCCAAAGACATGTATGAAAGTTCATCCTTGCTTTTAGGGAATTGTTATAACGCTGGTTGTGTAACAACGAAGTCATGTGTAGAGAGATTTTGTTTCGAAGATCCTGTTATATCATTCACTAGAATGAAAAGTAAATAGATTGAACTTAAGTTAGGCTCCATAAACCAATCGCTGTCGCTGTTTTGACTACAGTAGCACGCCTCATCCTCCAAGACTTCTTTAAGAATAGAATGAAACATAACTACTCTTTATGAATACACTTGACTGGTTTCTCCACTGGTTTCTCCATATTAAAAGCTATTTGTTTGAGCACTTTCATGAGGTTTGATGACAATCATTTAATTATCACTTTTTAATGATATTTAATGATACCAAAGCCTTTCAACTGCACAAAAAAAAAAATAAAAAATACAATTCACCATTATAAAATAAATAATCTCCACAGAAAATACTCCATCCATCCATTATCTTAAAAATACCTTTGTGTTATGTTTATGTTAGTGTGTTTTATATGATTCAAATTATTTTACCTAAGGTTAAACCACATCACATTTCAGGCTCTAGTCAAACTGACAGCTGATTATAAACTAAAAGACAGAATATAAAATATATGGGTCCTAAAGTCTGGTTAAATAAAGAGGACTTAGGAACTATAACTTACTGTAACCGTGACTTGCTGTCAGCTATGTGGCATATCTGTTTATATTACATGTGTGTATTAAAATACACATTTTTGGCAAGACCTTAATCAGCTGCACAGTCCACAGCCAATCGTAGTTCTATGGTAATAATAACAAACGTTATTTTTAGAACACCTTTAAATGTACAAAGTGCTTTGACAGTCAAAACAATGCTTGGTCCATTGAAAGCAACAAAAAATGTGTAAAGAAAAAGTAAAAGTTCCTTCCGTAGAAGAAAGGTGCTGTCAATGACTTAAGTGGCATGTAAGTATTTTAGTATTTCAAAGTGTGGTGCCTTGACTGCTTGTTTAGGCAGCTGACCTTAAACCTCACCTCAACCATCTAGCGTTACCACAAACAGCCCTCGTAAGCGTCTCCATAGTTGCAGTATTGTTCTTCTCTAGAACTTAATCATGTACGCTATTGTCATATAGAATGGGCGTGCACTGTAAATACATCCAATAATGTGTAATACAACATTTTATCTATTATGCTTGTCATTGTGTGTCAGTGTTCACTGATGCAACATTCACTAATCTCTGAAATATTTGTGATTTTGAGTCAAAATCTTTGAATCATATCATGTCTACACCTTTTTTGTTTACTTTTTGTTAACTTTATTCAGACATGTTAATAACAGTATAGACAACCTACTGACCTTTGAATCACAGTAGACGTAAACTAAAAAGATAAACTGGGTATGACCTAAAATGTTGTTGACAACATGCCAACCTGGTTTTATCTTTTCTCATTTTAGAGTGAGAGAATAGAATGAGAGCAGGCTAACCGTGTAGCCCTGGTCAATGTCATTCTTCTGGCTCCATGACGTACCCTTAAGCAGGGCATTCAACCCCTATACATTTATCAAGTGTTAAACCTATAGTCTTTGGTAGTTTAGACAGTTCCTATCCTCTCTACAGCATCTCTTAGAGATAATTGCTGCCAAGGTACATACCATTCTCAACCTAATTATCTTAAGGCACGGTTGTGCCTTATGTTAAACAATGCCCAAAAAATTATAATTTAAAACAATGAGGAAATATAGACAGTGTCTACAGGCAGAATACCGTATAGCCATTTTGGTATAAATATGTACATTCAAAAATGTATATAGGGCTAATTGAAGCTTGTATAAGGCAAGATAAACATTTAACACATGGAAAAAGTAGTCAGAGTTTGCCAGAAGTGGTGCATTTGATTAATTATAAGATATAAGAAAACTTTCTGTACATGTATTAACTTTTACATATGTTTATACCAGCGAGGCTTGTGTGAAAGTGTGAACTATCATACATGTAATGTTATCATAATGAACTAGGCGTGACATGGTTACTGAATGAGGCCCTCGGTTTCAATTACGAGAAATACTCCCATCAAGAATATGTTGACATGCTCACATCTGTATAAAGGTATATTGTCTACAATGCTTGTCCTGTGAGTCCTGCTGTTTGTCTTCCCATGCCACTTAGCTGGAGGTCAGGTGTGTGACTGGCATGAACCTTCCCTAAATTGATGTTTACTTTGTGATTTACTGTTGCTCCATATGTAAGCATTGCCAAAATTCCCATTTATTTATACTGTATAATACATTGATGATATTTATAACCAATTAATAATTATGGTAAAACATTCAATTGCTTCAATTATTTAAATAAATGCAAATTCAAATACATGTTCCATAGTTTAAACTAAACCACATTAACAGTCCTATTTCTTCTTTCGCTCAGATCACACAGGCCGTCTTGCAAGACTGTTAATCCCAGCACTGTGGGAGTCAGGGTGGGAGCAACTATGTTGAGAACATTAGGGAGGTGTCTTGTATGTCAGTGAGAATGATGATACTGATAAATAATGAAAGAGCAATTACATGCTAATGACTGATCAGTTATAGGCCTCTCGTGAAGTATATCAATTAAATAAATGATGCACGTTAGAAATGGGACATAACACATTTCTCATTCATTTTAACCAAAAAGGTATTTGCTGACACACTCAGTCCGAGCACAGCAATGAATGAAGACATTTCCTCTGGTCTTCCAGGTACATATCCACTGCTACCGGAAGTCCAAAGAGCACAGTGTAGTGTCTCGGGAAGCTGTGAAAACTGGACAGAGAGAGAGCGAGAGAGAGAGAGCGAGAGAGAGAGAGAGAGAGAGAGAGAGAGAGAGAGGGGAGGGTGGGCAGTGGGAGAGTAGCCTTTTTTGGTTTCTTGTTAATTCAGTGTGGTGGCCTTCTCTTTTCACTGTTTAAAAGCCCGCCCCCTCAGCTGCACCAGCCCCAGCCTTATATATATATATCAGCCTGTGGCAGCGTTTAGGACTGCACACTTTACAGAGGACTATACCACAGGCCTTGCCGCCACTCAGCCAACATGAGAGAATTCAAAAGCAAGCTTTTCTGGAGGGCCGTTCTGGCCGAGCTGGTCGGCATGACCCTTTTCATCTACCTCAGCATCTCCGCAGCTATCGGGAACCCCAATAACACCAGCCCAGACCAGGAGGTGAAGGTCTCGCTGGCATTCGGACTGGCCATCGCCACGCTGGCACAGAGTTTAGGCCACATCAGTGGGGCGCACCTGAACCCTGCAGTTACACTGGGGATGCTCGCCAGCTGCCAAATAAGTGTCTTCAAGGCAATCATGTACATTGTGGCTCAGATGCTGGGATCGGCCCTGGCTAGTGGCATTGTTTATGGAGCACGGCCAGATACTGGCAATCAGTCTATTGCGCTGGGGGTCAATGCTGTAAGTGAATCACTTTATTTGTAAATATGCATTGTGTATGCAAGAACTGCTCTGCTTCTGACATACAAATACGCACATTTAGCAGTAAACACTTATGACATACAGTCATTAAAGGCAGTTTTTAGAATGCATTCAGCAGAAGACGCATTAAATGCAAACAAACTGTAATCAGTTTACACTATGTTTAAAAGTAATATGTATATATAATATAAAACATATTACATAATATCAGCTAAAACACCTTCAAAAATGTAATAATGTGATATTGATTCACCAGCTTCTATGGTCTCTCATAATGTGAATATTGTGTGTTGTGGAGCTTAAATTCCCTTTTGCTCTTGGCAAATATTCCCTGCCAGGGTTATGACTGCAAAAACACGCACATGGTGGCACATTCTAACACTGATAAATGTCACCACAAAATGAGACAAAATTAACTGAACGGTCAAATTAAGAGCCATCGCCCAGGCTGGCCCGGTGAGAAACGGAGCCATTGTGATGCTGACTGACTGACTGACTGACCCAAGTGTTGTTTTCTTGGCTTCCCTCCCCGCTGCAGCTCAACCGTGTCACACCCAGCCAAGGCGTCGGCATAGAGCTCCTGGCAACCTTCCAGCTGGTTCTGTGTGTCATTGCAGTCACTGATAAAAGGCGGCGTGATGTCACCGGCTCAGCGCCCTTGGCCATTGGCCTCTCAGTCTGCTTGGGGCATCTGGCGGCTGTAAGTGGCACACTACATTAGCAGCCAGAGTGGTTAAGTAAGGCTAGGAAACTGCTTTTTGCAGTGCGCCTGTAGAGTCCTGGGAAGGGATGCAGCGTTTAATGCTAATCCAAACGTAGACTTTAGCAGAATGTTCATGCTATGCCGCAGTGGGGTTGCAATGTTATTAGCCACTGCTGCATTACGTCTCATGTCATCTCTCTGTTGGACCTCAGATCAGCTACACAGGCTGTGGGATCAACCCTGCACGCTCCTTCGGTCCGGCTTTGATCATGAATGATTTCACAAACCACTGGGTAAGTCAGAGGGGCGATGAGCCCCGCAGATTTTTTCAATACCTCGTGTAATTGCATGAGGCCATTATGTCAGGCCTAAATAATTCAATAACTCAGTGACTGGCAATAGCCCTTTTTCACATCTCTTAGTTAATAAGTGATGCATCTCTGTTGTCTTCCCATCAATTGTCAGGTGCACCTTATCGCGGCACATGCTTGCACTGACACAATTGATTGTCAAGGTTCTGTTAAACATTACAAGCGCTGTGATCGATGACGCTCATCTGTGTTATCCATTGCAGGTCTACTGGGTGGGGCCGATGTGTGGAGGTGTGGCGGCAGCACTCATCTACGATTTCCTCCTCTACCCGAAATTCAGCGACTTCCCCGAGCGCATGAAGGTGCTAGTCAGCGGTCCGGCGGGAGATTATGATGTCAACGGAGCAGAGGAAGCTACTGCTGTGGAGATGTGCTCCAAGTAGAACCACATACTGAGCCGATATTTAGGATGACTGTGACTATAGAAACGTACTATTGTACAAAACTATTTAGCATAGGCTAGATCACCAACTTATCTTTTGGCCTGCACGGACTACCCTCAAGATGTATCGTCACGAAGAATTGAGAGACTCGGGGTCAAATATCCCTATCAGTATTATATGTGTCTGTATGCATTTTGCTTTTTCCTGTACTTAAATAAATTACTTTTTTATTTTTTATGTACAGTATATTGTATTGTGTTTGTACACTCTTGGATTGTCTTCCACTTTTGTAAGCAAATAAAACACTTGTTGTTATTAGTTGTCACCCGTTAT
Organism: Typhlichthys subterraneus; assembly: GCA_027564835.1. Taxonomy (NCBI): domain Eukaryota; kingdom Metazoa; phylum Chordata; class Actinopteri; order Percopsiformes; family Amblyopsidae; genus Typhlichthys; species Typhlichthys subterraneus. The sequence continues at coordinate 23,357 of JAODUH010035650.1, forward strand.
TGAGCATGCTGATTACTTTTTCAGCATAAATAAAATGCATGGGGCCCCACCTAGTGATAGGATAGGTGGGTAGTTAGTTTCAATCCCCAATGTGCCTGGGCTACCTGCAAGCATCAATGAGCAAGATCTATAACCTGCTCTTTAATAAGTTGCTTTCACATATCTCCCAATTTTTTTATTTTGTAACTAGGCTACTGTATGACAGTTTTGCATTAGATATGGAATGTCATTTTGGTTAAATTCACTAAATAAAAGGCTTTGCACAATGTTTGATAATCATTAACAAATCAGGATAAGCAAACACATCCCACAGAACATTTTGGATATGAATCTGCAAGCACAAATCTTTATAATTTTGACCTTGGTACTTGCTAGTTGACAATTTAAATTGAAATCACTATGTATTGTAATTAAGTTTGTTGCTGAATATCCAGCGAGGGCAATGTTAAATCTTTTCCTGTACTAATTTAGAGACTAACGACAATAGAGTCAGTTATTAAGTAGTCCAGTACCTGTCATGGGTACTTTTTTTGTTGGGGAACTGGATATCTTTGAAAATGCCTCAGATACTTGCTTGCTATCTTTTAGATCTTGGCAAGTTTCAGTCAATGTTTCTTTATTTTTTTTGCTGGTACTGTTGGCATCCTGCCAAGATCATTTGCCATTAGACAACACGTTTCCTTATGTAGGGATAAACAAAAAAGGGCTTTGGCCAAAATAAATCTTATGTTACCATTCTACTCAAGTAAACAGCTCACTATGAATGAAAATAGCCCCGGTATCTCTGTTTTGTTTATTTTCCATATTCTAATCAAATACGGACAGAAATTGGAGTTGAGCCACTTGAAAGTGCAGTTAAACAAGGCAGCAATAACATTGTGTGCATCATTAGTGTATATTCATCCAAGCAAATCAAGGCATGACTTGATCAAATCAAATTTTTGGTTTAGTTTTAGAGTTAGCTGTTTCCAGGCCTGAAAATAAAAGCCACACATGCTGTCACCTCTCCGTCACAGTCCTATTGGTTTGTGGATTGTCATATTATAGGAGACATGGCCAAGGCCTATTTCCAATTCCTACACAAATAACACCCAATATTACATTTTGATACTGACTTAGACTATGTCCACATGTACACTGCTAAATCGTAAAATGTTTTTTTTTTTTCTAATCCATTAAAATACAAAAAAAATACTTCCAGCGCATTTAAAAAATGTATGTCCATATGGAAACGCAAGAATACGCTGTAAACCTGTCAAGAGCATGCCAAGCCAGCAGCCGGTGATATAACCCTAACATTTAAAGCCGTTTTGGCCAATCAGAAGCCTGACTACTGGTTCTGAAAGGTTGTTAGTAACATCCATAGTACACTCTGAACCTCTGCTCGTCATTACAGTTGGACAGTAACTGTATTTAAACATGTAAAGAGTCCTGTTAGAAAGGTTAAACCAACAGTTATACGTCGTCTCTTGCTCAAACATCACGCGTGTAAAGAGTTTAGAATGATCGCATTTCAATGGAAGCAAAAATGCAAAGCTTCTGGTCTGAGAAAAGTCGCCCCCCACCTTTCAAAAAGCGAATGTGGACGTTCCATCTGTTGGAACATCTGTAACGTTATATTCTCTCTGATGTAAACAACAGCGCACATCAAACAAAAGGCCGGCCCACATGCTGATATTACAAGCTCAAAACTCCACTTCACCTGACCTACACGTGAACGCAGAGGACAGTTTTAAAATATCTTCACCCTGGGCGGGAATTTTGCTAAACCTTTGGTTTTAGTGATTGGATGCACCATTTACATGTGGATGAGAGGCCAAATCGCACAGAAAAAGGTTTGTTTATAAAAATAGCAGTGTTCGTGTGGACATAGCATTATAGTGATGGCAGGATATCCTTTAGCAAATAGATCAGCATCTTACAGATGTTTTCTGTAATATTTAGCAGTGACACAGAGGTGCTGGTGGCAGCCATCGCTTGGTGTTAACCACGTAAGGCACAAGGCCTACATGTGAGTCCAATCTACAAAGTGATGCTTCATTATTTAAAGGATGGCAATTTTCTCCACCAGCGGGAGGTTGAGGTACATTTGGGAAATTGCCTCAAGCTTAAGCTTGTTTTCCTATGAAATCAGGAACTGGCTGTCTTAAGTGGTGTTCCCACCCAAGAACCTTGAACAGAGATTCATTGTTTATTGTATGCCAACTTTTAATTGAATGTCTCTAACTTTCTTCATAGCCATCATGCAGAAAATAAAAGGAAGTGCATTTTGGCTGTGTTCAGGCAAACCGAATGTAAATTTAATTACTAAAAATCACATGAGATCTGATCTTTACAGAATCCAATACGATTTCATCTTTCGATCTCATTTTTGCAAAGGTCGGACTGCTGTGATGATATTTATTTTTTACAACTGCAATGAAACAACGTAATGTTGCATGCTTACATCACATGCACAGGTAACATGCTAGCTTGGTGCTGCACAGTGATAACCGCTGCACCAAATGATGCACAGCAGGCAAATGTCTTCCGTCTCTGCTGCCGCAGCTCAACATTATGACATTTATGTCAACTGCTTCTACTTACGGGTGCAATGTCAGTACTATAGCAACTTATGTGTATAAGGCTGAAAGTGAGGACTGCCACTGTGCCACAGGAACACACTGATTTGATAACTTGCCATATATAATGTGGACAGTCAGAAAGATCAGATTTTAATAAATGGACATGGACTGACAGGTTGTGCTCTCCTCCTCTCTAACTTGCTTTGCGCCTTAATAAAGCAACCAACCGATGCTTAGTTCAGAGCACGATTCCTTTTACAACAACCCCTGCTGCTTAGACAGCCAATTCAGGAGCTTGTTGTGTCGTTGCCTTGGTGTAAGAATTTAGCAAAGGACAACAGTATAAGATGTTTTCCTGTTTTGCTGTTACTGAAGGGAATTGACCCAGGTCAAGGTTTTTGCGAAGAATTAACCACTCACACAATACAGCTGGTCACGCGTGTTATAGCCGTCACTCATATAACCCATGACGTGGTTGGGCTTCTGCTTCTGGCTACTGGAGCGCTTCTCGCAAGGGTGAGTAATTCAAAATGCTATTTTTTCCCCCTACTCTTTGTTACAGTAAAGACTTTATCTGTTAATTAATTAACTAACACAATAGCTTGGCAAGACTTTGACCTGGCTTTGAAGTAATCACCCCTGTTTGATATAAAGCCAGTAAGTGGGCTTTTCCTCTAACATTGTTTTCAGATCTACTACACAGGATGTGGAATCAACACGGCATGAACCTTTGCACCTGCAGTTGTTCAAGAAAATTGTGATGATCATTGGTTCCATTTCCCATAGGCCCTGCCTTTCATCTTAATCCTTATTGGCTTCTCTGGGTGCCGTTAGCTGTCAAAAACCAAAGACGTCTGACTATGGCGGTGTGCGGTGTTGCCGCTACTTTATTGCACTGATGCTGCTGATGATATAGGTCTGTAATCAGCTGTACGTGTGGTCTTTGTTTTTTTCTTTGTACAGTACATGTACAGTATGCCCATGTCTTTTTTGCCCCCACAACTGTTCCTGTATGGGTCCATGTATTATGAATTAGGTATCATGCCGTTCATGTAATGTGACGTTCAGAAATGGCAACTGTGGAGGTCCAATATACATTCATCCACAGAGACCAAATATTCAAACTAAACAATGGCTGCCCTACATTTGCTACATAACAAGAGAAAGAGATTGAGCGAACAAATGGTAGTAATCTGCTGCATATTAAAGTGGAAGATATTTTGATAGGAGCCTCTCTTGTTCAACCCACTGGTTCAATTGAGCCAAAATATAATACACTTCCGGGTTGCATCAAACTATGGTGTTGAATTATCGTCATCTGCTGGACCCTTGTCATATCTATTCCAGCATTGCCATGGCATGTGTGAAAATGTGCCAGAGGGAAATATTTATTAATGTAGCTGCATGTGAAAATCACTGGCAGTTCCTGAAACGTTATTTGTAGGAAAAACTGTGAAAGGAATGTATACTTTTAGCCAACAATTACCAAAAATCACCATATTTTTATTGTACTGTATGTTGTACACCAGTTGTTAATACATACTTTTGGAGGGCTTAAAACATTTTCCTCCTGGGGAAGCATGCCCCCAGACTACATATAAAATGCTTATCCCCCCTATTCATGAATGTCTGGTGACGTCCCTGTTCCAAAGTAAGGTTAATATTATACAATATTATTGTCAGATGTATCGTAATATAGTTTGATTCCATGTGTACTATGGGACTAGTAAGATAAATGGCAACTTTCAGTGTTCTTCTATATTTGACACAACACATTAAGTGCAAACATTTCCTGATTAATGATGCAGGAGCTGTAAATAACATCAGTCAGCTACAGATAAAAAGGTCAGATAAAGCACAATTTGTTTGATGTAGTCAATTAACAATTGCATTCTCAACTATTTCTAACAGAAAAATTGCCCATTTGTTTTGTTTAGATAATTCCAGCCATCCTTCACCTGCATTTCCCAGTCCGTTATTCCATTCTTTAGCAGGGTATTGTGCATGCGGGAGCAATTTAGTTTTTCTCTCTGGGCAATATTAAAATGTGATGATATTTCTCATTGAGTTGAAAATCTGTCTCATGATATCAACATGACTAATAGTGAGAGTGAAATCATCATAGAATATGCCTCTGCCACTTAAAAATCATTTGACTGCAATACAAAATATAGAACATAGATGTATTGATATCTATGCCTATTTTACTTTATAACTTGTGCTATGTGTAGATTCAATTGCAAAGTTGGTTGCACTTATTTGTTTAACTTATTTTAAATAAGAGCTCTAACAGTCTATGTTATAGGCATGCATGGGTGTATGGGCTGTCTGGGGGTCCTATCCCAGAAGGTTTTGAGTGTCAAACAACTTTCTTCATTCTTGTGAATTTAAAAAGCACACATTTTTGCATTTTTTGGACTAAGTATTATTGAACGTTACGTTGAATCGGTATTCAAAGTACTGGAGCTTACTGGTGCGGCCACTGCACATTCAAAATATTGATATTTCAACCCCATAACTAAACTATTGACTTTCATCGATATCAGGGATCTTTCTGGAGAAATATTTCAACAAACTATTCTCAACTGCAATCATGAATAGTTTAATACATATCTGATGTCTATTGAAGTTACCAGTATTATGATTCACTGCGTTTGCTAACAATAGCCTTCCTATTGGCCACTATTATTGGCCATTAGCCTATAACGGGATGATATGAAGAGTAGATTGCCTTATCGGTAGTAGGTTATACAGTACAAGTGCAGACGAGAGACAAACAAGTGATCTGACTAAACCATGAACGCGCACAGAGACTAATTTTTTATTTAACCTTTTGCTCTGCAAGAAGCATGAAACGTGCAATAACCAACAACAGCGCCGTCACATGCCGGAAACATTATGGTATACTCATATAGATAATTAGGTATATGATAATCACACAACAGGTGAAATGAATCAAATCATAGTTATAAAATAATGACACTGTGTGGCCGCCGGTGTGCTAACGCTAACCATCAGTGCTGCTAATGCAAGTGTGCTAACACTAACCATCAGCGCTGCTAACGCTGGTGTGCTAACGCTAGCTAACATTAACCTTCAGTGATGCTAACGCCAGTGTGCTAATGCTAGCGACCGCTAACCATCAGCGCTGCTAACGCCGGTGTGGTAACGCTAGCTAACGTTAACCATCAGTGCTGCTAACACCGGTGTGCTAATGCTAACCATCAGTGTTGCTAACACCGGTGTGCTAACGGTAGCTAACGCTAACCATCAGTGCTGCTAACGCCAGTGTGCTAACGCTAACCATCAGTGCTGCTAACGCCGGTATGCTAACGTAACCATCAGCGCTGTTAACAGCAGTGTGCTAACGCTAACCGTCAGTTCTGCTAACGCAAAAATGAATGATGCAGGAGCAAGAAATTATATAACTTAGCTACAGATAAAAAGGTAAGATACATCAAAATTTGTTTGATGTATCTTATGTATCAATTTGTTTGATGTAGTCAATTAACAATCAGGCTCACTTATAACCATTTAGGCATTCTCAACTATGTACACCCATTAGTGGTTTGTTTTGTTTAGATAATTCCAGCCATCCTACACCTGTATTTCAAATGAATTGGTCATTGCAGGCTTCTGCAGAAGACTGAAAATGACACATTGAAGCAGGTGTATTGGAGCAGGGTGACATCTAAAACATGCAGGACAGTGGGTTTACTTAGCAACATGGATAAATCCTCCACGCACACACACCCCATTCAAACAACACCTTACAGCCATGGTAAGTGTAATAATAACTTAACAGACTTACTCCTTATTCTGAAATTATGATTTAGAGGTATAATGTAAGCCTTTAAAACAATTTAGTCCTGGAAAAGCTCTAATCGCCCTTTACGAAACCTGTTTGGTTATAATAAGACCTGCTAAATATAGGACTACTTTAAACCATTCAGAGAAAGCCATTTTTAATTTATCTGGTTTAAAGTGCAATTTAAGTCTAGAACTAGGCTTTATCTCTCTGGGAAACCACACCTACATGTTTTTCTAGCAGAAAAGTGTATGATAAGAAAACAAGTGAACACTGAGGAAATTTCCTGTTTGGCAGTCTTACAAGTATGTTCCTTTCTTTAGCGTGCACATGGCCCTAGTAACATCCCGTGTAATACCTTATGGGTATTTAATGGTCCCTGCTCCTTCCTCTAATCATTGAAAAATCCAGTAAATGACGTTAAACGGTAGCACCAAACCTTTGTTGGATATAGTAGTCTGGGGGAAAACCACCCAATATCCTTTAAGAAAATGTACACGTTATGTGTTATGCTAGGTCACGTACGTTTATCTAAGGTGATTCACCAGCAGTATTGGAAGTGGCAGGGTCACATCAGTGGCTGCATATGCACATCACCTCAGTTAATCTACTCAGAAGAAAGACCATTACTGCATTAACCACCCTTTTGAGTTATTTACAAGACTTGAACATGTATAAATACAAACAAAATACGAAGTTCAACATAGACACACTGCACTGTATGAACATACAGTACTGAGTTAAATGCAAGAATGACAAGGAACTGTAGAGCTCGGTAGACACCTGACAGACAGATCAGCCTTGAATTGATATATATATATATATATCAATTCAAGTCACTGAGGGGTGTGAAAATGACATCGGTAAAGTATATAGAGTTTCTGACTGACCACTTTCTTCCATGGTACAAAAAGAATAACCGGGCTTTCCGTAGCAAAATCATCTTCAAGCATTACAATACACCATCTCATGCTGCAAAGAATACCTCTGTGTCATTGGCTGCTATGGTCATAAAAGGAGAGAAACTCATGGTGTGGCCCCCATCCTCCCTTGACCTCAACCTTATTGAGAACCTTTGGAGCATCCTCAAGAAAAAGATCTATGAGGATTGTAGGCAGTTTGCATCAAAACAGCAGCTCTGGGAGGCTATTCTGACATCCTGCAAAGAAATTCAAGCAGAATCTGTCCATAAACTCACAAGTTCAATGAATGCAAGAATTGTGAAGGTCATATCAAAGAAGGGGTCCTATGTTAGCATGTAACTTGCCCTGTTTAGATGTGTTTGATTGAAATCGCTTTTGATTTAAGTAAATATTACCTCATAATGCTCCAAGTTCAACAAATGACCATTTTCAGTTCTTCACAACCTATCAAATGTTTTGCAACTGTTGTGCATAATAATTTGGAACAGTGCATTTTGAGTTTTACATTTTTGAAAAAAATACTGTTTCATTCGGTAATTTGTTCAATGAAATTTGACTTATACCCTAACGGTTGATGACATGAAAATTATTTTGACATACTGTCATTTGCATCAACTATTTAAGAAAATCTTTGTAAAATATAATTTGCATAATAATTTGGAATGCGGTGTAGTTCTGTTAGCTTTTTTACAATTAATTAATTTTTACTCCACGTGAAATGTGTAAAAACATTACATCCTTATCTCACTAAGATCATACCGGCAAGGTGAAAAATGAATGCCCCCAACACACTATTAATACTGGTATAGAAGGCACACCCATAAATGGCACACAAACGTGGCATATCTATGTGTTATTGCAGTTGTTAAAGTACTGACAATGTTATTATTATTATTGGGGATCATTATAATTTTATGAATGATTATGATTAGGGGTTAGTTTACCCTCAATGTTAAAAATGAGACAACCTGCTGTAACTACAGACAGGGAAAATTACGATATTTTCTAAGTAATACATAATATTACTTATATATTATGCTTACAACACTAGAAAAGCATATTCATTGTGTTAACAAGACTGGTTCTACACCGTGCATTCTGTAACTGAGGATTCTGTTGTGTGTTTCTAAGCAGTTGGTTGTTTTTTTTTTGTTATTATTATTATTAAACCTTTATTTTACCAGAAAGGGCTGTTGAGATTAAAAATCTAATTTCCAAGCACGTCCTGGGTTTTAGCCAGCAACAGCCGGTAATGAAGTTGGTGTTGTGAAATCTTGCGCATGCGTAGTGGAATAATACACTGGAGAACAACTGCTTTTTAAACCTTATTTTGTGGAAAAAGCACAAAAACCTTTTAAGATGTTTGTATCAGATTTGACTGGTGATCCTATACGTGCAGTTATTATGTCCCCATGATCACTAAAATGCTCTCTCCCTATGCCATTGAGTACTTCCTAAATAAATATCAGAGCATACAAAGATGGCTACCGATTGGCGATACTTGCCTATAAGGACTTTGCTCAGTCATGTGATACACCTAACTAAAGTCTACTTCCTCTGTCTGTATAACCTTGGAGGGTCACAGCATTTTTTAGCCCTTTTTGTTGTCTCTCAGTCATCTGTCTCAGTACCACTGCTCAGAATGCATGTTGTGCTGTTATTTGGCCATGTGCTCATCTATATTACATCATTACTGTATGGGAAAGTGTTCACTGTAAATGTAGCCTGGATTAACTTTGTCAGAACCATGTTTACCACTTGGCGTTACTCTTCAAAATGAAAACAATTGAATATGTAAATGTTAACGAACACTCCAAACTGTAGCATTTTGTATGTTACAAGGATATGGGTGCATCATAGTTCAGCAGGCCCACACAACCCCTTTCACTATCAGTGTATACAGGGTTGTACCTGCCTCCTCCTTTCATCTGTTTACTAGTTTTGGGTCCTTATCTGAAACTCCAGAGTGGCTCACCACACACATGCACGCCTTGATAGTAATTGGCACAAACAAGTTCAATAAATTGTTTCCCATGGGTAGCCATTTTTTAAATTCTAACAAAGTATATTGTGTTGGAAGCATTCTAGTGAGTCATGTTTGGATCTCTTGCTGTGGGTCATCCAATTTTGACCACAGATCTACTGAGCCACAATGTTGTTTCAATCACGTTTGAAGATACATTTACTCAAGCTGTGCCCAACTATTTCAAACTGTCTATGACACAGAAGAAATATCCTATAACATATATAACATATTATCAGTCATTGTTATTGTTCTGGTGTCCCAGTATTAAATTGCATGCATGTCTGACATTTACATAATTTAAAAGATGAGTTTATCAAATGGGGACTTACCAGGCTTATAGAGTAAGTATTAGGTATTTAGTATTCAGGCCATTAGGAACTTCGTATGATTGATTAACATGATAGTAGACATGACAAGATCCTGTAACTATTCTGTACTAATATTGGTTGCTTACAATTGCTGGTGGTGTAGGACCTGTCCAACTATTGACAAATGTACTACATGTATGTCGCTTTAGATAAAAGCATCTGTCAAATGCTGTAAATGTAAATGTGAAATGCAAGTACATTTGTTAACAGAAAGACACATCTGGCAAGTATTTGAGATGATATTTTATTCATTCTAAATTACTTAATCCCAATTGTAACCACTGATTTACAAAGTATCCTAATCTTAACATTGCTCCCAACCAGAACATGACCCGTGACAATAGAGTTTACCCCCATTAGGAGACATTGATACAATCTGTCTAGCCATGTGCATCCATATGTTCATGTTATGATCCCATGTTAAATTGATATATTACAGAATGTTTTGGTAATGTGATAAGAATGGAACTTTAAAATAAATCATGCCACTCAATCAGTCTGTATTTTGCACAATAGTGACACCCTCTGCCCAAACCACAGACTCACAGAACACTGCTACATAAGATAAATGTGTAGTGGTCCCTTTAGAAAGTGAACCACACCTGTTCAACAGAGAAACCAACAGAAAGATACACGACCTCCCCAGATGCAAATAACAAAAAGGAAAGGAGAAAAAAATGGGGGTAAGGAATCCCACATGAGCAAAATGTAAGATAACATAAACTATCACTTACTGACATGGTTAACTAAAAATGTTTTTGATAAAATAATACTTCTGTGCCAATTGTCAAATTCAAACAGGACAATGCAAAAAGAACCACACATCTTCAAGATTCATAGCATAATATTTTAACTTAATGATTCTTATAGACGCTGGAAGATAGCATGACTTCCAGTTCAACAATCTGACACTGGCAAAGAAAATGGTTGTGAAACATGAAAGATTTTGTCAATATCTTCAAAACTCATATTTCACAAGGAATAAGGTTGCTTTAACCCTATCCATCAATTAACAATTCTAACAATTATTTAAAATAACAACAGACTCAAAAAAAGTATGCCCAGTTTAGCCAACGTTAAACTGTACCTCATCAGCCATGAGGAAGAGTTCAGCAATCCAGATCACATCCTTGATGTACCTGACCTGTGAAGGAAAAGAGGAAACAGTGTGTTTGTGCACACAGTGTAAGCAGACACTAGGCAGACATTGGTAACCTTAGCTTGCCATCTACTGGTAGTTTGAAGAGTAGTGACACTGGTTAGGAAATTACCTGATTGACTGTCACAGTGCTTGGAAGCAGTTAGGACAAATACTGTCATATTTGCCTATTCAAGAGAACAATGGTGGTGTAGACATGCAGCTTACACAAACAATGTAAGACTTTCAGATGACAGTGGGCCCAGGCTAAAATGAGATATGGAGATTAACTTTTAACTCCTCACCCTTATCCTCCAGGGCAGTTTATGGCACCTCGTGCCTATTCTGCTCAGGGCTGGGATCTTCAACTGGCTCATCCACCTGTGAGGTGTGTGTATTCCGTTTCCTCAGGCTTGTCCTCTCCTCTCAAGAGTCCCATCAGGTGAAGAAGCATGAAGCAGTGTCATAGTCTTCTCTCACCTTCTATGAGTCCTCATCACAAATGTCCATGGAGGTGTCAATTGCTTCACTTCCACTGGATGCAATATGCATTTAGATCATCTGAAGCTCTGGGTGGTATAAAGGAAGTTATCTCAGGTGAAATGGTGTGCTCCCTCAGCTCAGAACATGAAGGCATTCATCCAAAAGTTTAACCAAGTCGTTATCATGAAGATTGTATATCTGATGGAGATTATGTTGTCTCGTATTTAATGGTGAAGTGCACAAAATCCTTAATTAATGCATCAGAGTTCTACCTTTCTGATCATTTATTTCAGGTCATTCCAGGTATTTCCATTCAAAAAGTAATTTACTTCGGCCATTAAATGATAGACCAAATGTCACACACATCTACAGGTTCAACAAAGGTGTCCCAGAACTGTTGAAGCCCCCCCTCCCCCGCCTTTAAGGAAGAGTGCCAGCAGACCTGCATTACCAGAGTCTGCCAGCCTCAAAATATACACCTTTATTTAACCTGGTAAAAAAATTGTAATTGAGATTAAAATCTCTCAATGAGTCTCAATACGCAAGAATGGTTTAGCTTGATGTCAGTGTGTTGGATGTACTGGTAAAGCTCTTAAGAGCAGTAATGCAGTCTATGTACACTCCATGAAAGTAACCCTTGTCTTGAAGGGTCACAATATTATCATGAGTGACTCTACACAGAATATTCCCGCTTGCAATTATCTGCCTTTTTTCTGTACATTTTTCGAAATGGCAACTGATCCATTTTACCAAATCATTCAAAAAGTGACAAATATATACCCGGGTTGAGGTACATTTTCTTTTAATGCTCATTGCTACTGTACATGCTTAAGCGCTAGATTAGCGGTCGGTCATATATCCATATATGAAGTCTAGAACCTTTCAGGTTTTAGGCATGGCATCATGACGCAGGAGCTATACAAATGGCATCGTCTGACTGCAACTCACAGCTATATGTATATTGTTTATTAGGGAAAAAACTCAAGATTAATCATCTAGTTTTCAAGAGGGTCCTAGACACACACAAAATTACAAAACAAAGTGAAACAACAGTTAAATTCATGCATACAAAACAAACTGAAACAGTTACATTCATACAGACAGGCAATCGCTCAATAGGCAGGCCTAACCACATGCCCACCCACTGAGAGTTCTGACATATTAAATGTATATCTGAGAGGTGCGCCCGGTGTTGTGCCCTCAATTGGGTCCCCGCCGTGGATTGGGAAAACATGTTACGAGAATAAATATATGCAGTTCTTAGTGTAAACATTGTCTATATAATTATTGTAGCTATAGCCAGCTACTAGACCATTAGTATTTTAACCATTCAAATTACGAGGTTAGTATTTTATATAAGATAACAACTGGTGTAGTAGACTCAATGCAAATATTATGCTAATGATGAAGACATGCCTAGCCAGCTAACTTAAATTATATACAATTATAAATATACAGTATGTTAGCAGTAAAACACTGAAGCATTTCTTTATTTATGTTTGCGTCATGCTACAGCCTGAAGCTATGCCTTGGCGGGGGGACCCAATCGAGGGCACAACACCGGCCTACTTTTCACATGAATGCATTTCACCCACACATATTTGGGGGACATTTGAGTAAATAAGGCTCCACACACAGCAAAAGACTCACTTTTTTTTCTCTTGTCTGCTTTCTTTGGGCTTGGGTGAAGAGGCTCTTCTTCGTTTTTTTTTTGTTTTTTTTTGGCCACATTTACCATTTCAATCTTTTTATGGGGTTTCTGTGAGAATAACACTCTTCAATGTCCTCCATTTGAACTTCTGTGAACTTCCAGCCTTGAAAGGCCTCTACTCGAGTAGTACTCCTTTGCTCCCTGTGAATAGCTCTGAAGGGAAAGGCACAATGTCAAAAATATTGATTATAACATAATTTATTAATAATATCACACCTTTTATAGCAACGTTTTACAGCGCTTGCAAACAGACTACCGTCCATACATTAAATGGCAGATCCCACCTGCCAGTTGGACAATGTTCTGAGTGTGTCTGGTAGTCATACCAGAGTAATAACTATGATTGTTTTCGTTAAATTGTTATATTGGCTTTTTTCTTACAGAGAATATATAAAATATGTTGTTATGTAGCGTAGCCCACCTACGGTAACGCGTTTTGTTTGGATTTTGATTGGCAGAAAGTAACACGTGCCTCACCGGATCCGGAAGCAGTATCAGGGTCATATTATGTGTAAAGATGTCGCCGTCCTTATTTAATTTTCTCGAAGCTAGAGACAAATTTACGGTAAGAAGATTGACTCAACCGGTTTCGACTTAGTAATAATATTAATAATAAAGTATTTATACGATGTTCATTTAATGTTTGATGGGCAGGTGTACGATGCATGCAAATTCTTAACACAATCCCCTCTTCAGTTGAGTTAGCAATGCTAGTGCTAGCTTCTGGATGTCGTTACAGGTTTAATTCAGCATTAATTGTATTATGTATGCGATGATACTGTACGGTACATTTCTCATTCGTTCTCTCATTATCATTATCGCCCAGGGTGCAGCCAACGGTGCTCTAGTAGCAAAGAGCAGCAAACCATTAATAAATGCATTCAACCAAATTCCCGGGAAGTAAGTAATGCTTGTTTTTATTTATTACTTCGAATCACAAAAAGTTCAAGTTATGTCCGGTTCAGATCACATTACTCGCTTTTCCCCACAGTGAGACACAAAAAAAAGCCACACTCGATCAAGCGTTGAGAGGAGTCCTTGGTGATCAGCTTGTGAGAGACTTTATTGATTACGATTTTAAATTCTTAACATAAAACACAATAGGGTAGCGTTAATACATATGTTTTTATCTTAACCTCTTGCAGGTTGAACAGAAGGCAAGTTGTGACGACTACCTGGCTCTTATCTACCTTTGTATTGATGTAGTTACAGAGGGTAAGTTTCTGAATGTGTCCCCCAGTATTTGCTCACACACTATATAGCTCCATTAAGTATTTATGGAGCCATATGAATTTGTAGATTTTTATTTAGTTTATTGGTGTCTTTGAGCTGTGCATACGTTGTTTGTTTTATTTTTTTATTTTTTATTTTATTGAATGGCCTTATGTTTTTTGGTAGATAATGCTCTGGCAGCTCTTTTATGACTTTCATCCACTTATGTATAGGAATATGCTCTGCTGCAACACCTCTGGTATTGCTTGGAGATGTACTGGACTGTCTCCCTCTTGACCAATGTGATAAAATATTCTCCTTTGTTGAAGAAAATGTCTCCACCTGGAAATCGGTACAACTCCAATAAATGCTCTCAAGTTAATATTGTTTACCACCTTTTTTGCCTTCTCTAACATATATGTTCTGTTATCTCCAGAACTCATTTTACACTGCTGGGAAGAACTACTTGTTGAGGATGTGTAATGGTAAGGATTGTATATAGCTATACTTTGCTATACCTTGTTTGGACAAGACTTGGAAGGGTAAAACATATTTTCTGTCTGTAGACCTCCTGAGGAGGCTATCAAAGTCCCAGAATACGGTGTTCTGTGGGAGAATTCAGCTTTTCCTGGCTCGTCTGTTCCCCCTGTCTGAGAAATCAGGTGAGACGACTTTTACACATTTGAAAATGAATAGTGTCAAGATGTTTCAAGTAACTTTAAAACAGACTATGTTTGTGCATTATGCAGTTGTTTGAGTGTAGTTTGTATGTGGTGAGAGGTGGCTCTCTCACTTTAGTCTGATTCAAAGTGAGTCTAGCTTTTCCTTATGTGCGTCTGGTCTCCATCATACTCATGTTTGCAATGGGAAAAAAATCCAGTTTGTTTTATCAGTCAGCAACACTGACATCATTTTCTGTATTTAGTTTCAATAAAGTTTCCAAAAAGAAAAATCTAGCAGTTTATTTGAACTGTTCTTAAAATGTAACTGCACCCCAGCTCTGAGCCTGACCACCCACTAGACAATTTTGAAAAATGCGTCAATGAGCTGAGTGAGGGGATTGAGAGTGGGACCCCCATTAACATTAATGTTAACATTTTAATTTGGTGATGTATGAGCGGACGGAGTGTACCATGAAAACGCATGTTAGGGTGAGGTTCCCCTTTAATTATGTTCTTGGCTTACTGCCTACATGTTGGATAGAAGCATTTTCTCTGACCACCTTTCTGTTGAATCTCCAGGCCTCAATCTGCAGAGCCAGTTCAACCTGGACAACATCACTGTATTCAACAAGAATGAACAAGAGAGTACTCTTGGACAGAAAGTAAGTGACAGGGACGTGTTATTATGAATTCCTGATTTGATATAATTGCATTTTCAGTCTTGGTGTATCTGTATTTCATGCTGCTTCCTTCCTAGCACACAGAAGAGCGTGAAGATGGCATGGAGGTAGAGGAAGGAGAAATGGGTGAAGAGGATGCCCCTGCTCCATGGTACATAACTTAAGTTTAGTCTTAAATATCTTGTCTCTATTTGGAGTAAAATAAAATAAAGCTTTGACTTTACTCTTTCAGTTCTATTCCTATTGACTACAACCTGTACAGAAAGTTCTGGACATTGCAAGACTACTTTAGAAACCCTCTACAGTGCTACGATAAATTCGCCTGGATTACATTTCTCAAGGTGATCCGTTCTGCTTTACAATTTAATGAAATGTATCCCTTTTAAACATTTTATTCCTAATTAAATCTATAGTCTGCTATTGCAAGATAATTGTAAGCTAATACACTTTTTGTCAAATTCAGCAAATATCTCCTCGCATTTCACTACCTGTGCGTGTTGAAAAAATAATCACATAGGACCATAAATAAATTGGCGAACACCTCTCCCATCAACAAAGCCGTAGTCAGGAATGGGCAGTATTTATGATGCATGTATTTGAAATACAATATCGTTTTTGTCATTTTTATTTGATTTGAGGGTTGTTTAAAATGGCTATATATTTTGTATCAAACTAGTTTATTTTTTTGTAGTTTAAAAATACTGTAAAATACTTAATGTGAAACGTTTACTTAGTGCAGCTTCTGAATGGTTACCTCGTGTAACCCATGGTGTAACCAGACACAAAATTCACTTTGTGAACATGGTCTAGACCCGCTCTATTGGGTAATGTTTGCAGTCGCCTAGACCACTCGGGTTCATTTTGAAAATTGGATAGCACATAATCAATCAGTGTTGCTACAACTGTTTGTATTGCTTCATCTACCTCTATCACAATTTTGAACGCTTGACTTCATGCATAGCATCAACGTCATTGTGTTTAGCAACCCCTAATTCGTCCACCAGTGACGACTGCTCCTCTTAGGAAATTAGGGAGGGCAATTGTTTTAGTGACCCATTCAAGGTGCAGCAAAATGCTCTCGCCCAATCTCTTACAGTACGGTAGTAGGCTACCTAGTGTCTACGGCAGGGGTGGGCAATCCTGGTCCTGGAGGGCCGGTGTCCTGCATGTTTTAGATGTCTCTCTGCTTCAACACACCTAATACAAGTGAATGGGTCCGTTAGCAGGCTTCCAACGACCCATTCGTGGTCAGGAGGATTTTCAGCCGTATTGAAATCGCCCAAAAAGGGGCTGGAGGCTATACGTACTCCACAGAACATTGGACGCTGCTTGGAGTAAGATATTAAGAGGCAGGACAGTCAGCTACTGTAGCATACACTGTTAAAGTTTGAAATTCCCTCCTCTCTCCTTCTCCCATTGGCAGTGCTTTGCCCAATCGCCCTAAGGAATAAACCATCCCTTTAGTGCACCATCCAGGGTGACTGTGTGAATGTCATCACGGTTTCTAGACTATAATCTCAGAGGAAATCGTCTTTATAGCAATAATCAGGGATGTGGAAAGACGGGGTTTCTTTTCAGCGCACACAGAACGAACAATTGTCAGACTGAGAATATATTGGCTGAATGTATCAGTCTGTATAGCTTCCCTCACCTTTAAGTGGTTGCATTCTGTATGTCAGATTTGTTGAGCAAAGAAAAGATGTGTGCTTTCAAACGTTATACACAAGGTATAGTCAGTGGGACGTAAAGGACAACATAACAATACAATAATCTGATTCTGGCTTGGAAGGCCATCCCCACTTCATTTTTAGCTTGGCTGATTGGCTGAGCTCCCTTTTTTTTTTTTTTATAAATCACTTCAATACAATTCAAATTCAGTAAATGTTTACTCATGGTTTGCTATCTGCCCGTTCCATGTGCATGGTGATATAGTAATTCAGTGTGGTCACAATGTGTTTCTGATTTATGGGGTGCTGTTTCTGAGGGAGCATCCTATGGCATTGAAGGGAGAGGTGTTTTGTTTTGCTCAAGCTTACTGTAAATATCAACAAGCTTTTTCAAGAATGACTGACTATACCTTTAACTTACTGAGTGAGTTTGTGAAGTGATTCCATGCTCTATTGCAAACTTACTGTTTTGTAAAATACAGTCGTTTATTTTGATACACTTTGAATTACGGTATTTTATGTATGTTTTCCCGTCCTAATGTGTTTCGATGTGTGGAGCGGGGCCGCAGATATTGTACATTGTTTTGATTTGAGCTTGAAGTTAGCAGTGTTCTCTGCCTACAGGTGAAATGAGTGGCAGAATACATGCTGAGCCATATGTATGTTGTCCCTTCCAGTACTCAGACGAGACCCTTGCAGTTTTCAAGAGCTACAAGCTGGATGATATGCAGGCCTCCAAGAGGAAACTGGAGGAGCTGAGAACATCTGGAGGAGAACATGTTTACTTTGCCAAGTTCCTTACCAGTGAGAAGGTGAAGGGCAGACGCTTCTGTCAAGTTTATTCCAATAAATGTGGTTGTATGAACCAATTGAGCTTTACAACTTGGTAAACAGTTTACTGTTCTCCCATCTAGCTGATGGACCTGCAGCTCAGTGACAGTAACTTCAGGCGACATATTCTCCTGCAGTACCTCATCCTGTTCCAGTACCTGAAGGGCCAGGTTAAGTTTAAAAGGTGGAACATGCAGCCTACACATTCTCAGGATGATACAGGGGATACAGACGTGTGCTACGTGGTCTGTTGGTATTTACTAATCCCTGTCGTACAGTTCCAGCTGTGTTTTGAATGATGACCAAAGTACTTGGATTGAAGAAACAACAAAACTGGTCTACCAGGTAAGTCTGGCTCTCCCCGTTGCTGTTGTACTGGTGTCCCATGTATTGGCTAGATGTGTGTGCTCTCTTGCACGACACGCTTCTTTATATTTATAATTTATAATATAGGGGTGGATGGTACTATTAAGATTGTTGCTTAGACAGAAGGTTTCACGTTAAAGTTAACACATAATGGCACATTTTTCTAGCTGCTGAGAGAGATTCCACCTGAAGGAGACAAGTTTGCCACCATGATTGAGGTGAGTTGTGTCAACGCTGCGTGGCAGGGTGCTGGTTAAGGGAGTTGTCTTTGAGTTACTTTGGTATGGTAAATGGACTGCATGTATAGCTCTTATCAAAAGCTCTTTCCATTATTTGCCTCACATTCACCCATTTATACACACACATTCATACACACGCGATGTCAGCCATGCAAGGAGACACCTGACCACCAGAAGCAGTTAAGGTTAGGTGTGTAGCTCAAGGACACCTCGACACTTGGTGGGGAGTTAGCAGGGTTCGAACCAGCGAGTTCTTGATCAACCATCGCCACGCTCTACCACCGCGCCACGTGCCGCCCTTTACTTTAATTGCCATTGATTCATTTAATTGTAATAGTGTCACAGTCACACTTCCTCTGTCTTTTAGCATATCCTGAGCACTGAAGAGAACTGGAACACGTGGAAGAATGAGGGATGCCCAAGCTTTGTCAAAGAGAGGTAAGTCAAAGTGAACTGAATCCCCATGGTGTCTGCCTGTGTGCAAAATTATATTTGACCCTTTCTTTCTCTCTCATTGATTTCTCATAGGGCGGTGGATGACAAACCCAAGAGACACACCAGAAAACGACAGGCTCCAGAAGACTTCCTTGGAAAAGGCCCGGACCGCAAGCTCTTTATGGGAAAGTAGGTAACACAGTAATGTCACACTACATCAGTTTGTGTGTCGATGGCCAGCCTATTTACACAAGCGCTCTGCCTTTAGTGACGAGCTCACCAGGCTGTGGAACCTGAACCACGACAACATGGAGGCCTGCAAATCAGACAACAGGTTAGTGGTTCAGCAACACTTGAGATTTACAGTGACAACAAATGTTCTACTTCTCCCATGTTATATCCTTATCTTATCTTCCATGCAGGGAGTTCATGCCATCGCTGGATGAGTTCTTTGCTGAGGCCATTGAGCAAGCCGACCCTGCTAACATGGTGGAGGACGAATACAAGTATGACTACTAAAACACGTAACTCTTCATGTTGGAACATTTGAGGTCCAGCGGACTTCAGAGCATGCTTACCTACAGTGAGCGTGTCTATCTGTGAACTTAAACAGGGTTGTGAGGAACTCTAACTATGGCTGGCGAGCACTTAGACTGCTGTCTAGGAGAAGTCCCCATTTCTTTCAGCCGACCAACCAGAAGTTCAAGAGTCTGGCGGACTACTTGGACAGCATGGTTAGCAAACTGGCCAAAGAGCTGCCGGTGAGATATGGACGCATGTGGATCTATGTGATTGTTCTGTGTGTGAAGACAGAAATGTGCCTGTTGCTGCTCCATCTGATTATGCTTTCTTTTCAAATGTGTAGAAAGATATCCCTTCTGAGGAGATAAAAACAGGAGAGGAGGACGATGACGACAATGGAGATAATCTTCTCAAAGAAAGCAACGACAGTAAGTCGTACTGGCCACATTTTTAAAGCCCCTTCCAGACACTGCTCCTATTCAGCCAGTTGTCTGAAAAGCAACAGTGCGTTCACAAACTTAATGGCTCCAGGATGATGTTGAGAAATGTTGCCTGCAGTGATTTCCTTTCTTGTCAACACAGCAGCACACATGCTGAAACAACAATGGTCTTGATTATGATAATTTAATAAACATGCATTGGTTTTTAATACAGGGATTTTTAATATATACTTTTACACGTTTGTTAAAGATTGTGTAAAGCACATACAGATGTACTTGGAAATACTTTATACATGTTAGAAATCCATTCATTCAAATATGTGAAAACGCTGTTAACTATGTAGTATTGTATTGAAGATTTCGACTGTTAAACTGTATCTCATCATTTCTTGTTCAGGATTTTTTGGGAGGGCCAGAAACGGGGCACTATACGGGGGTTCCCCAATTTGCATACCTCTCTCCGTAACACCGCGAGGATATAAAAGCGTAGAGTGTTTGAATCAGATCAGTATCCTGCTCCAATGCAAGTTATTAGCCTACTAAATGTACTCTCCTTCAACAGTGTACAATTGAGAGTCAATGTGCATTATTTGAAAGCTACTGGTTTAGTAGCCTAGCCTACTGCTAACACCCGGCTGCCAAATCCAGTCGTCATTCTCGTGCTCAAATCAGCATTCAAATAATCCAACTGTCTTCATGTAGTCCAATCCTCTTTCCAAAAGAAAATGTAAACCACATATCCAAAAGAAAATATGAAATCTAACAAGCTGTAGGCTAGATTTACTTGACAAGAACAGCATTTCACGCCATCTGCAGGTGTCATGCCAAAAGTGAACTGCTAAAAAGTGGTCTGTTGGAAACTTCTGCCCACGAGAGCACACACAGCCCAATATTATAGCCAATTGAATCCTTTTTACCAGTATACATCTAAAGTGAATGCACATCTACATTTTCCAATCGATGTTCGGCTGAGGTTATCTTTTTGGCACAACACCGCGGTATGGAGTTTACCGTAAAGCACGCAAAGGGTGTGGTTACAGCGCCTTCTGCTGACACACCCCCAGAACTTGAGAACAGATAATGCTGGTTATATTTTCATTTTGAAACGTCATTTTATATACTTGGCGACTTTTGTATTAAGTCCAATTTGGCTGGTTAATATGACCTTTATCTGTGGTGTGACCATCTCAAAACACATTTGTCTGCTTTACACACAATCTTTAAATGCTTCTGCCCAGGTCCAAGCATGCAGAGCAAGCTGGTGACAAACCAACAGATGGATGACATAGCTGCCAAACTGGGCGCCCAGTGGAAGACATTGGCAGGGCAGCTGGAGATGAAGGCGGCAGAGTTGCGGGAGATAGAAACAGATAGTGAAGATGTGGACATGCAGGCTAAGCTGCTGCTTGTGTCCTGGCAGGACAGGGAGGGTCCACAGGCCACAGTGGAGAACCTGGTGTCAGCCCTCAACACAGCAGGGTTCTCCCAGATTGCAGACAGCCTCAATGAGGCCTGAATGTTTTTTTTTTTACTTTATATGTATTGTTTTGGTTCTTTACTATATTGTTCTATTTTGAAGCGTTTAATGATTTTTCTTCCTTATAGAATGATCAATAAAGATCTTTTTCTAACACTTGTCTCATGCTTTAGTTAAAATGAATGTACGCACTTGGTATAACATTTTATTTTAACCATCGTTGAATCTATATCAGTTAAATAACTTATTACAGTGAGTGCAAGGTCTTACATTGTGTCGGGGTGACTGATATAACGAGAAACGTAATCATGACACTAGATGCAAAACTGAAATTTGCAAGGCTTCTCAACCATAAACCTCAAGCCACTAAACTCAGTTGTTTACCATATAATTATAATTTCCTTTCAAAAGGAAACAACCATGGCATAAGCCTGATATTAACCTAGAATTTAACATCAAGTTCAAAATGCTAATGAACCACTAATGTATGCATCTCCCTGACAACTGAATTCAGGATCAATTGGCAAAAATGTTCTGTACAAATTGATTAGTTCAAGCACTACAGAGGCATGAATAGTTTGCATGTGACATGAGCACCTTAGCAAAAGGCTTTATAAAATATACAATGTGTATAAAACATTTAACGAAACTAAAGAGTGCTTTCAATTATTCAGTCCAAATAACCCACTTAATTATCTCAATTTTAAAACTTTACTCAGGTAGAATACACAACTCCATTTTGCAGAGATTATGGTTTACAAAGCATCTGCATCAGTTACAAAACAAAAGATTACGGTCATTACATTTTAAAGACACCCGGATTTATTGCACATCTATGCAGACAGTGCTCTGAAATGGCATTTTGTTTCGTTTGTATTGGATGTTGTCTAAGAGGTCTTTGCTGTTAGTGTTCCTCTTCAAGAATTTCCAGTCGCCGGGCACCATAGAGCAGAACGTACGCTATATGCCAGTCTCCACCACCAGACAGTCGCAGGATGTCCTCCGGTGTTACAACGCTCACCTTGTCATCGTCAAATTTCACCCACTCATCTGAGAGAAAGTCAGCCATCAAAGAGAAGCTATTAGGTCCCACACAATATGCACAGCAGGCGTTATCGCAGTACTTCATTATTAAGAGAATGTTTTACCTTCTTTCCTTTTGACCCATCCCACGTAATGACCAGAGGAGCTAGAGCGGCCTTGGTGTGTCAGAACTGCCTGCAGGTCATAGTAGCCACTGTTGTTGGAACCACGGTCTACATAGAATAAAGAAGCATTACAGTGGGTGTGTGTGTGTCATCTTCAGTTGAGGCCAGTGTTTCGTAGAGTATATTATCTAGCTTTGTACTGCAATCCTGTCAAATCTGCAACTCTGAACCAATCCTCTTTGGAGATCATAAGTCAAAGAACTGTTTTGAATACCACTACAACTCCAGAAAGTGCCAATAGTTGCAGTTGTATAAGGTCCAGAAAGAACAACCAACAAGTTAGTTCCTCCAGAAAAAAATCTATGAAATCTCCTCTTATAAAACTAATATTTTAGAAATAAAAAGGTACAAATATATGTTCACGTATCCTTCATACAAACACAAAATGTGAAATCAGTCAAATAAATAAACAAAACTCAACTGTTATTTTCTGTTAGTATTTACATTAAAGAGATAGGAAAGAGGTTACAAGGTGCAGAAATATTCCCAATATATTGCAGAGGGATATATTTAATATACATCAACCAAATAAATAATAATAAAAAAATAAGTGTGTTAATATTATGACAAAAAAACGCTACATTCAAAGGGCTCAGGGCTGAATGGTGTGCATAATGTCCCCCCATACCCCCTCCCCCTTTCAACTCTAAGCTATTGCACAACATTCTTAAGTGGTGCAACTCACTCTTCTAGCTAGCTGCAATGGCCCGTCTTTCAGCAGGTGCGACTGGCGACAGAAGCCAGAAGCACCTGAAGAAACTGCCAAATATCCATGTATAATCCAAGTTGTGTCACAATGGTTAGTTCAGAGAGACTTTCAGCTAGTGAAAATGTACTACAGAAGCTGCAGTAGGCAGTCAGACTCAAACGCAAAGTGCCGTTTATCGTGAC